>VYZQ01046580.1:0-21781 GCA_013400655.1 Mystacornis crossleyi | reverse complement strand
TCCGCAAATGGCCTCGTCCTGCCTGGTCTTTGTTCCCAGCCGTTTGTATAGCCTTTTGTGTGTCATGTAACTTCCGTTGTACTCTGCGTCTGCGCGCGTTGTTGGTAGGAGTTCTTATTCTGCCTCCTGGTGGTTGCGGGCATGAAGGCTGGGGAGTTTTTCTCAGCATTTTTGCAGGTAAGGGGGAGGCTGGGGAGTTTTTTTTCTTTTTCTCAGCATTCTTGTAGATAAAGGAGTAGTTCGGGGGAGTCTGTCTCTCTCAGCGTCCTTGTAGAGAGTGTGTCAGGAAGTTTCTCTCAGTATTCTGGTAGATAACCTCATGGCTGAAAGTTGCACAATTCTATATCTAGTTAGAGTCATGTTTACTTTACCAGATGCTTTGTGGTTTACGTAAGCCTCGTCAAGATTTGTGCAGAAATTTCCATTTTAATGAACAAATTTCATAACCATTTATTACAATACACAGTCAGAGGAATGTATTCAAACTTGAATTTTCTGAACATACTATATATTTTAGTTAGTTATCAGTCCTGTTCTTATATAAACATCAGACACCTGAAGGGTGTTTTAGCTGGAGCTGTTACTGTTTTAAAGTTAGTGAAGTTACTTGTTGTGTTTTGTGTAGGTTATTGCTTTTTTCTTTCCTCATTGGCAGTAATAGTCTGGCAAAAGGGACTAAACTGTATATGTCAGACTTGTTACATGATATAACTGTATTTTCTTTCATAGGAGCTTGTTGTCCAGGTAGATTGTACTGTGGAAAGACTGACTAAACAATAATTCACTTGAAAATACAAGTGTAAAATTTTTTGATCCCTTTGAAAGTTACCATCCCACTGGCTTCTAAGCTTTGAAGTTATTTGTTATCTCTATTATTTCTAATTGAATTTTATTTATTTTTTATTGAGATTGTTGCAAATACCATGTTATTTGGGTTGTTACTCTAAGAGAAGTTAACCACTCTAAAGTCATTAATTTCCCCAAAAAGTAGTAATTGTTGAACGGGGATTTTTTTTGCCTTTTGTTTTCTTGTGTTTCTTGGTGGCAATTCTGAAAGATTAACTTCATAAATATACTCTGTTACTTTCTTCCCAAGGGTGATGGGGAGAAGGGGCCCTCATAGGATGCTTTGGTACTTGGTCTTTCTAGCAAATCCATAGCCCTGGGTTTGTAGCAAACGAGCCATTGGTGGCTGTTCTAACAGTATGACTGGGATTATGGTAAATATTTGGTTTTGTTTAGCTCATGTGTGATTGCGTCTTCAATGTACAGCAGACAAGGCAATTGGCGTCCTCCTTAACTGCTGTTGGTTTAACTTGTGTTAGGAGTTGCTAAGGTGCAACTTTCTATATGTTTTCAGAATTAATTTGCCAAAACGTATAGTTTGAAATTCATGGATGGGTTGACTGTGTTGGGAGGCGTTTGAATGAGAGAAGAATTTTTCCAGTTAACTCCATGTATTTATTTGTCTTTATTGTTTGAGGGTGCCACATGCAAGTACTTTGCTGATAATTGTGGATGGCTTCTAAAATTATTTAACAATCTTCTTTGTCTCTGATTGCTGGGGTAGGCTAGAGATTACCTGAAACTGATTGAAGCAACAGGTCATACATGTTTTGATTTGAAGTAGGTAAACTCACTAAATACGCGGGCACCTGGCCTTTTTTGCAGAAGATGCACCCCTAAGCTGTGTAACTGCACTCCATATGCAATGAAATGGGAGCAGCATGGGGAGGTTTTCATGATTTTTTTAAGTCAGCCTGTTCTGCCAGATGAGTTGTTCTACTATACATGGTCCTGAAGTTTCACTCCGTGGGCATTAGAATTTGTTCAAAGAATCGCCTTAGCTGTATGCTAGCTCAGTAAGAAATATTTCTTTGCATCATGGTCAGTTTATAGTTGTGACTTTTTATCTGGCTGTGTGACTTTTAATATTGGCACAAGATGGTGGAGGGGGGTGAGAAACAAGCTTAGGGGTTATTTGTGATCCCTCTGATAATGTCCACTTGATTTTTAAACACGCTTCACTCCAAATGATCTGAACTGAGAACTCCCTCTAAAAGTGTATTTATTTCCAGAAGTATAAAAGGAAAACAGAGGTTTTATTGAGACTCTGGTATCTCATCTGGTAGATGAAAGGCATTAACAAGGCTTGTGTTGAACCTAATTGAATGTTGTCCAAAGGATGGGCTTCAAATAGCATCTGAAGGAAAAGTTGCGCTGTGGATAAATGGCTTTTCAAATCCACCTTTTTACTGTGAGTGTCCACATGCATCTTTTAGAATAAATAGTACATATGTGGAATTCATCCTAGTGCAGTGACTTCTGCATTCATTGACCTGTGTTAATTAACATCACCATAATGCTTAATTGTAATCAGCACATTCAATGTCTCCTTTCTTCTGGGAGTTTTTCTGCAGTGATTATTTTTTATATTTAATAGAAAAGAACAGTATTTGTGTAGTATTAGTGGTTATTTGATGCAATCCTTTATGTAATTATTGAGAGTGAGTCAGGTAGCAGAGACCAGACCATCTCTGAATGAAAACTGTGCTCGTGCTAGTTCCTAACCAAGTCTGTAGGTTGCATTGTTACTGTGTATTAGCAGTATATTTGAAACTAGCAAACAGCACAAAAGAAAGTATAGAATGGCAGAGATTCTATTGACAAACTCCGCTTCTTTGTTGACAAGTGAACCTTTGTCTGCCTGCAGCAGTTCAGTCTCCAGAGATGAGACCCTTGGCCACAAAGGAGGTACCTGGTCCTTGCAGGAGAGGTGCAGTTTGTGCTGTCAGTACGGAGTAGGTGATCAGAGCACAAAGTTTGATCTGTTTCTAGTGAGTAGAATATGCATTTGTTGGGTCATCTGTAAAATACATTTCTGCTCTGGGAAGTACCGGTGCAGGGCTGGCTGTCTTGTCCATATCTAGTATGAAATTGGGGAGAGACACACACAGACACACCGTGGTGGGAAGGTGGGAAGGGAACTGTCCCTTGCTCCCCCAGAGGAAGGAGTGGTGATCTAGGCTGCACACTTGGACAGTATTGTGAGAGGTAGCCAAGGCAGTACAGAGCTGTGAAGTAAAAGCTCAGACAGTTCAGTTACAAATAAAGCATACAGGGGTTTGGGGCTAGCTGGTTGTTAATCATTTTTCCTGATGATGTTCAGCATTGTGGAACTGGATCAACTTGCAAGTTAGTTGTGAACAGGCACCTGAACATGCAGAAATTGAAACTAGCAGGGAATTTCAAGTGTGAAATTGTCCCACAGTATGGAAACAGTTTTGAAAAGTGACAGAAAAAAGAGAAGGAGTAGCTAAGAGAGGGAGCCAGTGAGCTGCTGGTGACTAACGCTAAGAAGTGTGAGATGTTTTCTCTGTTGTTTTGTTTTGCTTTCTACACTGAAAATAACACATATAGTGAGACTGTGCAGATAGGACTGGTAACAAATACCTTAGATGGTAGAGGGAAGAAGGAAGTTGAAGAGTGCTTGAATTTGTTTTAATTAGCTGTACTTGAAGATCTTTGTGTAATATTCCTAAAGATAGCCTCAGAATTATTTTCCATTCTTTTCCCCTGAGCTGTTCTAAAATCTAGAAGTAACAGAAAATGGGGAAGATAATATACGCTGCTTTTTTAAAGAGTGTGTTGAGATGGGAGTCAGTCTACAGACAGCTTGCTGAATATGGATTTGTTAAGAAAAATTACGTTCAACCCATCTAATCTAGATCTGGTGTCAGCAGTTTATGGTCAGAGTGAAACAAGAGATGCCCTTTGTCTTGTCTTTTTTAAGGCTTTTGATGTTGTTTTATGACACTTGTAGGCAAGCCAAGGAACTAGACTGAGAGTTTAGTTTGGAGTGTTTTTCCGAGCTATATGTGGAGCTCATTAGACACCAGTGCTTTGTTTTACCAATAAAATTCTGTGTCAAACTGAAATCAGAAGGATGGCCTGGACCAGATCAGCATTATTAAGGATTAATGATCTGGATGACATGATAATGGCTAAACTTTCTTAAATCTGAGATGATACCAAGCTAAGGAAAACTGGAGACTTGCTGGGGGTAAGAGTCACAGTTGGTGCTGACGTGAAGATAATTGCTTGAAAAAAGTCCAGCATGATAAAGCAGGGATAAGTAGACCACATTTGGTGGTGCACATACCAGATGTGTGCTTGATGAAAAGTTTTTGAGATTTATAGTGGTTCTCAAGTTAAATTTGAATTAGCAGAATTGTGCTGTTGTAGAACAGGACTTCTGCTTTAAACTTTTAGTCTCTTTTCAATGTATGCTTTAAGCTGGTGTCTAGTTCTGTGTGCTGTCATCCATTCAGTTGGTGGCTCATTTAGAGAAAGAAGGAGCAGCTTATGGAAGATGATTAGAGATGCAAAAAATGGGGTTCCTTACTCAAAAGAAGGTGGAACATCTGATTATGGGCTTTAAATATGTAAAGACTATTTCTCTCATCCACAGTGATGGCTGAAAAGAGAGTGTTAACTTCCTTTCTGAAGTAGCAATCTGAATTGTATTTGGGGAAGACAGAAATTAGGAAACTTGCAGAGGGCTGAAGTGCTAGGACAGAGCACAAGTGGAGGTTATGGCATTCTTAAAAAGCAGCTTAGACACCCATCCATGAGTGATGAGACTTTTTTGAGTCTGGTATATTTTCTACACTGGTAGGACTTAATCACCTGTCTTCCTCTGTATAAGAGTTTGTCTGCTGAGTTATACAATTTGTCTCTTGTGCTTATAATAAGGCAAATGTACAAGATCCCATATAGTGCCATATAGACTTCCACTGCAGAACTCAGTGGTTACAGAATAAATATCCCCTTGTGGGACTGCAGTCTGGTTTAGTGACTCTTTTTTCCCCCATTTGCTTTCAACTTTATGTTTACACTTTGTTTTCATTCCTTCATATTTGGGGGCAAAAATAGAAAAAAAAGTCCTATAAAATGATCAAATGTCAGTCAATGCTCTTATGTCTTCCCAGGTTTTCATGTAGCATGAAAAAACCCACCTGCATGAATTCCATTCCTGATCACAATGAGATGTTAAAACTGAAGCCTCAGTGTGAGTTTTCAGATCCCAGTATCAACAGTACTGCTGCTCAGCATTTTAACAAGTGTGTCCAGCTGATGTGCCTTTTCTGCATCCCATCCTGCCTCACATTATTCATGCCTTGCCAAACACATCAGCTTCACTGAAAATGGCTCATTTACAACTTTTGCCTGGTGCTGACAAGATATTTGATACACAGAAAATAGAGAGCATTGGGGCAGCCATAAGAAAATGGAACTTTACATTAAAAGTGAACAAAATGGGTGTTACTGCGTATCTTATACTTTCATTTAAAAAGGGTTTGTTTAATACTACTACGTACTCTGGCACTAGGAAGTAAACCCAAAGAAAATATTCTTGAAACAAAATGCTTTTTGTTTAACAATGCAGAGAGTATTCCAAATATATTTGTAAAAATTGTTTACACATCAGTTTGTGAGTTGTTTAATGTATGAATAGCAGTGATGGTCATAAATACAGTTTATTAAACTGAGATGAGAACTGTGGGCCCTTTTTCCTAACAGTAACTGTCAGGCAGATGTATTGTTGCAGGAAACTTGTAGTTTTTCATTCTTTGCTCTCTCATCAGTACATCAGGTTGCAGCAGGGGGAAAATTCCAGCAGTTCTGAAGCTGTCCTCACTATTCCTTCAGAAGCTGTAATTTAGTCTTGCCTTACCACTTCCTTTAAAAGATAATGTGGGAATGCTGACTTAGTCTTATCACGATGATCCACACCTGCTAAATTAATAGCTTTTGTATTGTTAAACCATCACAGTTGGTAATAATTAAGGAAATTGGAGAGTGAAAAATAATCTCTTAAAGTATTTGTATGTGACAAGGTCTGTGGAGATGTAACTGTTTGGATTATGACAGAAGTAATGAAATCTGTTTCTGAGTGTAAATTCATTAGAGGGACAAAATTCTTTTTTATGGTTGTTGCTGGTTCTAGAAATTAATTCTCCAAGAAAGCATACCAACTAGGAACTGCTGCGGATGTTTGTCCTCTTTCCTAGTGTACTAGACTGCTCTGTCTGCTAGTGAACTTCTTGAACAGTTTTCTTCTTTTCTATGAAGTCAAGACATCTATCAGGCCTTAGGTGGACCACAAAACTGCATAAATTCTCCATCTAGCACCCTCACGTGTAGGTGATGACATTGTTTTTATTCATGTTTTGCAGACAGCAGTAGACATTGTCTTTTAATCTGGTGACCTCCAGAAGTGCTCTCTGTAGTTGAGTGCTAACCTCAAGATACTTTTTTTGCCAAAGATCATAGTGTCGTACAGAGGGCTTCTGTGATACGCACTCACTGTGGTTTGTGCTTTCTTGGTCTTTCAGATGACTTTGGAATTATTGTGTGTTACTTCTGTTCATCCAGATTGAGAAATAAGCATTTTGATACAGCCTGCCTCATGTGATGCTTGGAGCCTCTTACCTAATGATTTCTTTCCCCATCAAAAACTGTTAGAAGTTTATTCAGATCAGAAGGTGTCACTCTGCAAGCCTTTTGGAAGACTCCTGACTGAAGACAAGCACAGTTCTGGGATTGCTGCCAGGATTGTTTGCCTGTGGTTGCTCATAGAAAAGTCAAAGGTAGAGAACTGATGTGATTATATGGTTTAAGCAGTCAGGGGCTTGACTTGCTGTGAGAGTCAGAGCAAATGAAGCAGTAGGTCCAGGATGCTCTGGAGATTGGTGGCTGCACCAGGGACCTAAACTAAACAGCCTCTTACCAAGAACAAATGTGATCTGGAGTGATTTCAGTACATGTTTCAGATCAGCAACTTCTTATTGCCTCTGAGTGCTCCATTAGTCCTTTTACAATTAATGTTTCAAGTAGATTACTGTTTATCTACAGTATTGGTCTAGAAGTGACTCTTGAAACAACTTCATGGAACAGGTTTTCTTAGACTGTTTGTTTATTTACTCTACTTGCCTCTAGGGAACTTGGCTGCGTTTATAATTTTGGCTTCCCTCTTCAAGGGTGTTTGTGCACCTAGACTGCAAGTTGCATAAGCAAAGAGTAAATGTTTCCTGGCAAAATGATGGTACCTTTTTACTACCTGAAAACTTAAATAGTTTTGAAGAAGATGAATGTAAGAAAATGTATGGTTTCTCCTTGTTGTTATGTAGTGGAACAATCTTTGCCAGATTTCCTTTATGAATCGGTTTGTATTTGTGTAACATCTTTAGACTATAGGGAACCAGTGCTGGATTTGGACATGTCCCTCTGGGCTCCAGTGAATTAGAGGCTTATAGTTGTCATGAGCAGGGCTGTGTAAGGTGTGCTACCAGTGCCATAGCCTCCTCCCACCACAGTATAGCAGATTAATTCTTCTGGGGCCAGGGCAACAGTCCTGTGTCCTGGGATCCCATGTCAAAATCACCCTGCACTGCTTCTCCTCATACTCATTTCAAAATTAGCACATCTCTGCAGAGTCCCTCAATCTGATGCTATGTCTGATCTGTTCCAAGAGAACAGATATAGACATAGCTGAATTGTATCTGTCACTCCCCATGTAAAAATTAGAATGTACTGTCACCCCTATTTTTATTTGCAACACCCTTGTGAGATTGTATTTGTATTGTTTTAATTTTTAAAAACAGGGAACTGAGCCATGGAGATTATTTATTTATTGATCAGATTCAAATCTAAGAGCAAAACTCTGACCAGAAATAGAACTGCAAGTAATAATAGCTTATATTTGGCCTATGTGATTAATTCTTCTATAATAAAGTTATTTCTTGTCATGAATAGAGATTTGGTTGCTTTCTGCTATTTTTGTTGGGGTTTTGTTTGTAGTTTGCTTTTAAACTAGATGGTCGNCATCTCTGCAGAGTCCCTCAATCTGATGCTATGTCTGATCTGTTCCAAGAGAACAGATATAGACATAGCTGAATTGTATCTGTCACTCCCCATGTAAAAATTAGAATGTACTGTCACCCCTATTTTTATTTGCAACACCCTTGTGAGATTGTATTTGTATTGTTTTAATTTTTAAAAACAGGGAACTGAGCCATGGAGATTATTTATTTATTGATCAGATTCAAATCTAAGAGCAAAACTCTGACCAGAAATAGAACTGCAAGTAATAATAGCTTATATTTGGCCTATGTGATTAATTCTTCTATAATAAAGTTATTTCTTGTCATGAATAGAGATTTGGTTGCTTTCTGCTATTTTTGTTGGGGTTTTGTTTGTAGTTTGCTTTTAAACTAGATGGTCGTGTTGTTGTTATCATCATCATCATCATCATTATTATTATCATCATCCTCCTGATCATTACGATTGCTGTTGTTACTATTATCATTATTATCTAATTTTGTTGTGAACAGCTCTGACAAGAATTCTGTTTCTGCCGCTCTGGAATTCCTCCATAGAAGAGACTTACAGAGCTCCACCCAGCTTCTTTCTGTAGAAGAAAATGGGCCTTGATTCTGATAATAAATGAGTTCAGTGAACCTGTTCATGCAAGAACTTTGAGTATTTCAATGCATCATGTTTTCACAGAAATCTTCTGAATTAGTAATGAAATAATAACACTTCTAAATATCTATAAATTCACATAATACTAATATTACACATTTCCTTTGCTTTCCTCTACAGAAAGGTTTTGTACAATACAGAAATACGTTCTTAAAAGAAGCATAACATAGAAACACACTCATACTATTTATGGTATAAATTGATGTGTAGTGCTATGCAATCCAGTTCAAAAAGTGTTTAAGAAAAGGATGGCAGGAAAGAAGCAGTGAAGTGTGAGAGTAGCAAAGTAGTAAGTTTAAAAAAAAAAAGAATTCTAATCAGAGAAAATGGGGCACCCAGAAGATTTTGATAGTGTAGAGCAACTGTTGCTTCAGATCTGGCTGAATTGGTTTGCCCGTATTTTATCTAGAATGTGATTATTTGTCATTTGATAAATGTGC
This sequence comes from Mystacornis crossleyi, assembly GCA_013400655.1. Lineage (NCBI taxonomy): Eukaryota > Metazoa > Chordata > Aves > Passeriformes > Timaliidae > Mystacornis > Mystacornis crossleyi. The sequence continues at coordinate 12,794 of VYZQ01046580.1, read as the reverse complement.
ATCTGTCATCATTCAGTTGCTGGAGAAATTGTTTCAACATTTTGTTTCCTTCAGTAGTTGGCTTTTTGGTTTTAAATGTCTGTGCATTAATGCATATCCAGATTAGACAGGGCTAGCATTCCTTTTTTTCTAAACTAAGTTGTTGGTTTTTTTGTTTTCTCTATTCCCACTATTCCAATCTTCCCCTGCCCCCATTTTCCCTCTAAAAATATCTTTAGGAATGACTTGCTGATGGTGTGCCGCCAGCTGAATATGGAGGCGTCTGTTGCAGAGATCATGCACCAGCTGGGAGCAGATGAAAATGGAAAAATTTCCTTCCAGGATTTTAGTCAGTGCCGCATGGAACTGGTACAGGAAATCAAGAAGGAGGAAGTGAAGCTTTCTGTGAAATCGGATGACTCTTGTAAAAGGAAAAAGTTAAGGGATAGAGTAGCTTCCTGGCCAACTAGCAGCAATAACAGTTTAGGTAGGTATGACTTTTAAATGTCATGTTGGTGTAATTTATCAAAAGGTAAACTCTGGGGTGTTTGTTACTGATTTTACTGGCATTAGGGTTGTCCCTAAAGGGCTTTGTGAATCTGCCTTGGCGTAATTTCATCATATGCTAGAGTGCTGTTGTAACTGATGCAGTCTTGTCATTAGAATGTAGACTAGAATGTGTGCAAAGCATCCTCTTCTAAAAGTGCAAGTTGCGCAAGAGAACAGACTTCCCTGGAAGGACAAGAGCTGGTAACTGAAGATCCAGGGAGTTCTCTGTTCTCTGTAAAGCCCAGTCAGGTACATAGGTAAAACTGAAAAATGAGGAGAGACATCATCTTGGTTCCAGTCATAATACACTCTAGGAATGGGTGTTTCTTGGATGCTTTAAAAATCGTTCGACTTAGTGGGAGATCTGAATGCTGGAAGAACATTAGATTATGGTTTAGAGAATACAGAAATAGTCCTCCATCTGGTTAAAAACCAAACCAAAAAACCCAAAACCAGAACCAATCAAACCAAAAAAACCCACCACCACCAACAAAGACAAACCACAAAACCCCCCAAAAACCCAAACCAACAAACAAAAAAAGTGCTATTCCATCCCCAGGAACACGGGATGTAGGAAGGGATTGTCTGTGTTATTGATCCCAGTCCTTGGTAGCACTGTGACCAGTCAGCATTAGGTCAGAAATGTTAACACCTGCAGAATGCTTCCTTTCACCCTGTGAAAAGTGCAAGAGACTAGAGAACACAGGTTCTGGGGTCAAAAATGGCAAAGAGTGGTGTCTTGTGGAGAAAGCTGAGGAAGCTGTTCATTCCCCACCTCCCTACAACAGGTGCATACTGGCTAAGCACGACTGCTGGCTGGTGACATGGAACTGACCTGCATCCCAAAAACACCATCAGCCTCTGATTGTGTTTAGTTGGAGCTGTGTCTCCTCAGCCTTTTCTTTAGACTATATGAGCCTACATGTTTTAAACCCCTTTTAAACTAGAAATCCTTCATCAGTCTTCTGCTATTAGAAAAATAGTTTTCCTTTGCATATGTCCTAAATTAAGTTGGGAGTATTTTTTACTGTCAGGTGTGCTTCATACTTCTGGACAGTTGTGTTATTCTGGCTTCTCTGGTTACTGACCTGTTGTCAGGTGTAATGTTTAACATCAGATTTATTTATTTATTTGAAGGTAGTTGATGGTACATGGGATTTCTGTTTAAGCAGCGTGATACGAAGCATACTGAAAACACAATACAGATAGAAGTTACACATAGCAGAAGAGAACAATTGCAGTGCACAGCTCAAGCACAGCACCAGTGTGGCTGAGCCATGTATTCATGTAGATACACACTGGCCTGGCTAAGTCAGGGAGACATTCACACTCTTAATGAACTCAGGGAGAAACACAGCACCAATTGATTCTCTCAGGTGTTGATAGTTGTTTATCTAATGGAAAACCCACCCTCAGGTCCTCTTCGTGTTGAGATCAGCTCATCTTATTTACCACAGCTGTGATCAGTCCCAGCCCACATCCTTCCCTGAGCTTCATGGGTACATCATCCCCATCCCTCTCTGATCCTGCTCCCATGGTAGGGCTTTACTGATCAGTCACACTGTCTTTATTTTGTCAGTAGTCAGCTTCACAGAAAGTAAAACTGGGCATGTGTTGATTTTGGTGGTTTGGTCTATCTGTTATTTACTTATTTATTTGCTTTGGAGAGGTGGGTTTAGCATGTTCTGTCTTCTAGTAATTTTGCACATGTTTTTGTCTAGTCGTCTCAGGAACTAAAATTTTCCTTGTTTACTTTCTATCCTTGGTGAACTTATCTTTTTGCTTTTTGGATGGACTGTACTACTCCCTTATGTCATCATCTCATGCTCCTTGGTTTTCATTTTACCTTCTCAGCATAGCAAATCTGTTTCATAGCTCTTTTTATCTTCTATCTCATATTTTATGGTTTCATAGTCGTATTTTGTTATAGAGGTACTTTGTTGTTAGCATTTCTTCTGTTTATACTTTTTCCATATATATTCTTGAATTGCAAGACACTGTACTTTCTATGCCCATTTCTCCCATTGCCTTCTATATTGAAGTCTTCATAAGCCTTGTGCTCAGTTGATTTCCAGCCTGTGAATCTGTTTATGAAGCTGTATCAGACAATATTTCGAAGTTCAGATTGTGCCTAGTAACTTTTTTTTTCCGGTTTAGGGATATTGTGTGTTCCCTTGCTCCTACAATTATCTTCTGTTTCCTGCTTTTTCAGTGCTGCCACAGTTGTATTTTTCTGCAAAACAGAGTTGTTTTTCTGCCCTCAGATGGCTGTACAAGGTTTCCTAGATTTCTGTTTTTTGACCAGATTTCTGGGTTTTAAAGTCTTCTTTGTTAGACAAGCCAAGTAATTATGATTTGTAATAATCAGAGATGAAAGACAGCTCCTAAACTTTGTAAGAGAAAGGCCTACATGATAGTCTCAAAATTAATCCCACAAAGAAGTTGTACTAATTGCTGCCAAAAAGTACTCATAGATGAACTTTCAAATTTATTAGGGTATAGAATCCAATCCATACTATTTTTTTCCTATTCTCCAATTGCTGTTAGTTTTACAAGAATTACTTAAGGCATTTTTAAAGTTGCTGAGTGAACCCATTTTTCTTTTCCTATTTTTTTCCCCAAAAGTTAAGTCCAGAAGACTTTAGAATTTCCTGCCTTGATATGTTTTGCTCTGCTGATCAAGTGTGACTGTCTTACTGCGCTGCACTTCTAGAGCTGTAGGGAATTATGGGATTTGTCCTTGTCCTGCCTTGACTCTTGCAAGAGTTCTAGAGAACATATGGAGATGCTCCCCCCCAAAAAAGAATGGGAGGAAATATTAAAAATGAGCATTTAGCATGCAACTGCTTTTTATTTAGTTGTAAAAGAAAACCATTGTGGCAGCACTGTTCAAAATGTTCTACATAGCTTTCTTTTCAAAGAGTCAAGGGAACACCACTGCAATATATTTCTGTGATATAAACTCAGCCTGTGGTATTAACATAATGACAGCTGAGGAATTACACTTGCAGTATGAGCTTGAATTATGATCTGCATGTTTCTGTGCCTTTCATGTCTTTGAAGGCTCACTTATATACTCGTTAGTGATCTGAGAATTGATTGCGTTATATTGACTCTTTGCTGTTGCTTTCTAAGCATCGCTTAACACGACAAAGTCAAATGTGGGCTTGGTGGATGTTCTTTTTTTGTGTTACCATTTTTTTTTCTGATCAAAGAATACTGTTTTTATTAAACTATTTTCAGAGAGAGTTTACAGGCCTCTTTTTTGAGAGTAATTTCTACAGAGTATATCAGCTGTTGATAATGTTTGAAAGCTGTTATCATATATCCATGTGAGGCATATAAATGACAGAATTTCAAAACTCATTGGACTGGTACTGAGTAGCAAGGGTCGTGATGATCTGAAACAAAGGAATCCAGCCGCTGACATGAATGTTGTTACACTGCAAGTTTGTGTGTAATTGTGCAGAGATTACCAGTCAGGCAGCATTTTGTGCTGCCTTTTCTTGGAGCTGTTCCAAATTCTTTTAAAAAAGAGGCAAAAACTTTTATCTAAATATGGATAGATAAATAAATATAGATTTTTTTAATGTAAATACCTTTGCTGCCTGTAAGTTTTGCTTTTCATTATGAAGAAAATAACTTGAAAAAAGTTTGCAAGAAGTCATTGCATCTTATTTACTGTTGAACTTCATCTAATCCATCTTTTTTATCACTGGTAAGGTTATTGTAATAATTTTGCCCAACTTTGCCCAACAGATGTTCACTCTTGTGTTTCCATGTGGGATGCAGAAGTGAGGAAATCAGTTGACTATTTTAATCAAGGTGCAAGACTCAGGTTTTTTAATACTCAGTCATATATTTGGCTCAGTAAGTCAAAGCGGCATCTCTATGTACCATCCTGATGAGCAGATGAGTGTATAGATTAAAAAGCTTAATGTTTTTTTCAAGTGCACAAAAAAGGAAGTTTTTCAAGTTACTAGAATTAGGCTTTTTGATTTTCATTATTAATCAGCAATTCAAAGCTGTTATGATGTGTTGTAGTTCTTACCCTACACTATTAATGTCAGCGGGAGCTTTAACAATAATTTGCAAGTAATAAGCAGTTATTATTCTAGACATGAAATGGAATGTAAGCTGTTAATATTCTTCTCCTGAGCTTTAAAATACAATAAAAATTAATGAAATAACTTTTGAAAGTGTTGCTGGAGTCTTGCAGTAACCATATGCAACCTGACTTTTTATATGTCATTCCAGTAGGAAATGCAGGAAGAATGTCAGTTAGTAATCAGATCTGCGTGGAGAGTGAGGGCCATGATGGGTACAGTAAATCTGTGTGAATAACGTAGTGAGTGATGGAAGTGGATTGCTTGGCACATGAAAACTTTTAACACAGCAGAACTGCATCTCTCATATTTAAAGCAGGAAGTTGCCTGAACAGTTTTGGCTTCTGTTAGCTTTTTCAGTGTTGTATAGCTTTGTGGAGGTTCCCCCCCTGGGGGGAGGACCCCTGGAGTGAAAGCATGGTTTAAGCAAGGGGTTTCCCCCTGCTCCCTGGTCACATGTACGCAAGTTCTGTACACTATTGGCTATTCATGTTCTCCCGCCTGGAGAACTCTCTGTTTTTTCCCAGGGGTCTTGAGTCTGGCGCAGGCTCCCCAGCCATGTGGCTGGGGAGAAATAAAAGATCTCTAAACATCCACGGAAACATCGTTCCCTGATTCTTTCCACGGGCAAATCTGTCTCCTGGGAAGGTTGCTGGAACCCCACAGCAACAGATGGTTAGAGAATGAGGGCAGAAGTGTAACAGTCATCCCCTGAAGGCAGTGNAAGCAGCGGCATGGCTGGCGCTGGAAGCAGCTCCAAGTGGCAGAACAGAAACGTGGCTGGGGCTGGCATGGGAGGCGGTGGTGCGCACAGAGCCAAGCGGTGCAGCCCGCCTGGCCCCCGCAGCCCCCGGTGTGGCCCCTGGCAACCACTACACCCATGCCCCGCGGAGACTGGACCCCTCAGCAGGAGCGTGCAGTGAGTGCCGACCCTGGTGGCCCCGGCCACCCTGGCGCAGGAGTGGTGAACAGAAGCGAAAGTAAAAGCAGGAACGCGTCAAGGCTGAAAGCAGCAGCGGCCAGGCAGGACCAGCAGCCACGACATAGACGCACGCATGTGATAGGAGAAGTTCTAACAACAAAAGTTACAGGAATTGTTAAATGGTACAATGTCAAAAACAATTATGGCTTTATCATATGAAAGGACACAGGGAAAGATGTGTTCGTCCATAGAACTGCCATTAAGAAAAATAACCCCCAAAAATACCTCAGGAGTGTAGGAAATGGAGAAATTGTGGGGTTTGACATCATACAAGGAAGGAAAGGCCAGCAGGCTGCTAACCTGAACAGACCTGGTGGTATTCCAGTCAGAGACAGTAAATATGCACAAGATCACAGTTATTCCAAACCATATCTATGCCAGCAACCTCCCTGCCCTCAACCTACTCTTCTGCCTCAGTTTCCCCACAAAGTGTGCTAAGAGAGCCTCCATCTCTCTCCTGCCAGCTGCAGGATGCCAGGATGCCAGATACTCCAGAAAAAATCTGTTTGGACATTGAGGACTCAGAGTGGGGGGTGACTTGCATCCTTTTGAAATTGTTTTTGTCATTTTTTAATTAAAAGGGTGAGATGTGGAGGTTCCCCCCCTCCCCCCGGGGGAGGGGCCCTGGAGTGAAAACATGGTCTGAGCATGGGGTTTCCCCCTGCTCCCTGGTTCTGTATGCTATTGGCTATTTGTGTTCCTCTGCCCGGAGAATTCTCTGGTTTTCCCAGGGGTCTTGAGTCTGGTGCAGGCTCCCCAGCCATGCAGCTGGGGAGAAATAAAAGATCTCTGGACATCCGTGGAAATATCGTTCCCTGATTCTTTCCATGGGCAAATCTGTCTCCTGGGAAGGTTGCTGGAACCCCATAGCAACATAGCTTTGTATGTCTTTTATAAAAGCTAGGATTAGAATTATATTTTGCATTGTATAAATTTGTCTAGCTCTTTACAAGAAGCAAACTGCCATTTTTCCCCATGATAAAGAATAGCCTGTTTCTAGCACCCACTGGCTTGGAGGATGAACAAGAAATGGCACTACTTATTAGTAAATGCTTTCTTTAGACAAGTAAATGGTTTCTTGTAACTGCATGTATTTATTCATTGGATTTTATATTCTAGATAAACAGTTATATATAAGAGTATAAATAAAATACGTCAGTCTTTTACCAGTTTTTGGCTGTGTGTCAGTATTTAGCAATTAATTCATAGCCAACTCCCCTTTCTTTACTGAAAATAAGTCCCTTGAAAATTTGCCATGATAATTTATTTGCATAGTGGATCAAGAATGCAAATTAATCAAAGGAATGGTAGGAATTCAGCCTTAAATTAGCTTATGGCTAAGGAGGAGAGGCAGACCAGTGGGGCTGAAAAATAATTATTTTTGCTTTACATTAATTCCATGTTTGATCTTACTGCAGATAAATTGCTCTCAAGAAACTGATGCAGTGATTACATTTATTTATGCTATATTTAATTAAAACTACAGACTCATACAGACTCAAAGGCATGCTGCAGATTTTCTTTAGATTTATGAGCAAAGTTTCACCCTTAGATATGTTTGACTAGAAAAACTGTGAGTTTCTGCTAGACCACATTTAATTACATACAAACTCCTGGTAACTGCAACCGGTTTAATTGATTACTTTTAAATAACCTTTTGATACCACTTCCTTTGTGCAAAGTAGTAGAATATAGGTAATTTTTCTGTCTTTTTTTTTTTTTAACAAAGAGAGAATTTAAGTTCTATGAGCGTCATTACAAATGAACCTGAATTTCCAGGTGTTTGTAGTTGACAGCTGATGAATCTTATTAAAATTGTAATATATAGTATGTGTTAAACACTGGTGAATCTACAAAGGATAGAAGTCATCCCTGCAGGGATCTCTGGTGTCTAATAGAAAAACAAATGTGGTTGAAGCTTTCTTCTGGTATGAATATTTGTAGAATGTAAGAACAACTAATCTATATTAGGCCAGACTTTATTCTCAAATGGTAATTCTGTCCCTTAGCATGTTGAGAAGCAAATTATTAGAGCAGATAGTAGGGATTGAGTGATCATGTAACAATGCTCCCATATTAAATTTCAGCTTAGGGACTTTGAATTAGAGATGGTTGCACTTGCTCACACACACATGGCTTCCCTCCCTCTAACCCTGTCTTACAGGACTGAGTCTCTGAACACGCGCAGGTCTTTAGTGTTCACATGTCCTGCAGCACAGCTTGCCCTTCCACTGTATGAGGAACAAAGTCTTTTTGGATTGCTAAAGCTTCCTGACCACCTCATTCCGTGTGTTTGCAGGGGTTTTTCCTCTTTTTTTTTTTTTTTTCCTTCCTAGTGTATCTCGTCAAGGTTGAGCTTTGCATTGCAGTGTGTTATCTTCCTCAGTAGGAGCAGTAACAGAGTCTGTCACCTCTGTGCCTTCCATAAAAGTTACAGGAATTAAGTGTATTTGACACTTTGACACCCCTACCAAATGCCCTTGAAATTACCAAATACCTTAAAACTTTGTGAGGAAAGGGGGAAGACAGATAGCTGAGTGGGTAGAATTGGGGGAAACATAGGAAGCTGCAGTTCCTGGGAGCTGCTGCTGCGAAGAGTCGATAGAAGGGCTGGCCCAGACCAGCTCTGAAGAGCACCACAGGTCAGGCTCGTTTCAGGGTAACACTACTACTGTCTGTGCCTTTTGGTCAGCTCCAGAGGTAACACCTGGAGCTGTGGTTTGGGTTTGCCATATGGTGGATTATGGCATCACTTCCTTAGTTTTGTCCCAGTTTATGCTTTCAATGCAAACTGTGATCAGCTTGAGAAGCCAAAAGGCTGCAGCTGGGATTTTCATGGAAGGCGTACTTAATTTGGCTCAAGATGAGCACTGTCACACATCCTACACTTCAGCTTTTGTAAATCGAGGCTTGCCTCTCAGCACATTTCTTCTTTACCTCTCCTGACTTAGGTGATGTGCTCTTCACCTGCCAGCTTTAATGAGGCTCTGACATACTATGGTTCATGAAACAGCAAGAAAATGAAACTGACAGACAAGAAACTCTGGATGTTTCATTTGTTTGCTTGGGTACATGAGTATTCAAGTCAGATCTAAAGTGAGATTGTCTTGAGTGTAAGATAAGCAGGGAGGAAGCTGATTATTCACATGTAAATTGCTGTGTAAGGAAAGCCAACTTTTTTTAGAAGTACAGTGCATACATTACAAATACTGTACTTAAAAGGTATGTTGGAACTTCATCTAGCTTTTGTATAACTTCAGGTCTTATGTACTCTTTTTCCTTTTACTAGGGGAGTACTATATACTCTCCTCTTTACTAGAGATTATTAATTTTCAGGGAAAAAGGATTGTTTTCTGCCTTATTAGAAACTTCAAATGTATTTCAAATGAAATACTAGGTTGAGTTCCTGAGTACGATGCTGTCATTAGCCAGCAGCGTTCTGGCAAAATTTAGTTTAGGTTCTTAAACAGTACTGGGTACTAGGAGACCTCGGTTTATAGACTGTTGAGAAGACATTCCCATCCTCCGTTTCTTATTTCTGAATAGAGCAAATGGTTGTCTGGTCTCAAGGATAATCTTAAATTATTGCAGATTCAAGGACAGGTGCATGAAGGTGTCAGGGATAGTGTGCTTTTATTTTGTGTTCTGTGTTTTTATTTCCTATATGGCCAATGCCAGTCTGCTGACAAGTACTGAAACCATGATAGTTTACATAGATGCATTTCTCCAGTAATTGAAATAAATTTGAAGAAGGTAAATTGACTGAAATTCCACAAACATTTGTTAATATACATATATATGGTTTGGGCTACTGGTTTAACAAACCCAGCTTCTTCATCCAAAAGCTGTGTTGAAAAACTGGGAAATTGTAATGGGAGAAACTTCTTCTTTAATTAGATACATCTCTGTGTTTTACTTTCTCAAGACTTTATGAATTACCTTGTCTACTTTATGGTTTTGCTCTTGGCAAGCTTACTCACTTACCTGTCTTGATTTACATGTAGCCATTTGATTTTTTTTGTCCTTAAGATTTGACGTAGTTTTTATAACTGATAAAAATCTGCTTAGAAAAGTATGTCATGAAATGTAAAAAATAAACCCCAAAGCCTTAAAAAGAGTAATATTACTCTGGTAACTAAGAGTGTTGGTTATGTTGCAGACTGTTCCAATTTCAAGGTGCATTTAGGCGTTTCTGAAATTTACGCTGTAGTTATACCCAGAGTCAAACAGCACAAAATTGCAGAATTCCTGAATTTTGAATGTATCAATACTGGGGATACTTCAGTGAATCTGAAACGCAGTTGAGGTTTTGTGATGATTTTGAGAAATATACCAGTATATAACTTGTAGTTCAAGGACAAGAGGGAGATGACATGTGAGCTGACAGCAGTCTTTTAGAGCAGAAAGTATCAATGTGGTTCAATTTTCCTCTTAGACCTGATTTCATAAAAGAGATTTCTCCCATGAGTAAATTGCCTTAGTTAGTTAGGGTGGGGTGTAGCTGTGATTTCCTTCCATTGGAGCTTGTTATCCTTACTCACAAGACTTTATGAGAGATGGACTGAAAATACACAGCCCAACATTGTGTCTTGTGTGCAGTGTTCATCAAACCAGAAAAAGGGCATCGTGGGAGGAGCAAGATTCAGACAGTGGTCCCACAGGCCCTTGTTTCCCATAACTGCTTCTCCCATAGCAATTATTTCTGTCTTAGTCACTGGACAAGTGTTGAAAAATATTCTGATGTGAAGTATTTCTAGGACTGAATGTTGAGTTGAGAACACATTTAAAAACTGTGCCTTCCGAGACTTGCCCTTCTGAATTCTCCTAGAACCTGTAATGGATGTACTGATAGCTTTCTGTATTTAATAAACATTCTCACCCAGCTGTGCATGTGAGGATCAGTTATTATCATCATCACTCTGCTGTTGTGCCATTCATAGGTATCATTCGTATTGTTTTATCATCTCATGCAAAATAATAAATATGTGTTAAAGAGTGATTCCTGTTAAATAGGAAAGAACTACTTTAGCTGTCAGGCTACCAGCTGAAGCCAGAACATTTGGTCTTTGATTCCTGTATGGAAGTGTTTTGTAGGAACAATGGAAATAGTTGTAATAAGCTCCAAATACAACTATAATTTTCACTTTTCTAATCAAGTTGGATTAGTATAAAGTTGATCCCTCTACAGAACATAGCTTCTTTTCAGTTGTTTTGGTTTACTGTACTTTATATGTTGCTTGAGCAATTGGAGCTCTATTCAGCTCCTGAATTTTCTTTGAAGTGCATTTGGGTTTTGTAATGTTTGCATCAGCTTAGGGGACTTGAACTGTCTGAATGTCCAAAGATCTACTCATTCTTCTTGGCTTCCAGCTCAACCCCCATTTTTTTATAGCTAGACCCACTCCTCGAGGTCCTGACTTGACTAGCAAGTGCAAAATGACCATTCTTTGTTAATTTTGTACGTATCTCCCTTAATTCGGTGCACTTACCTCCAAAACCATTATTACTGAAATTGGCAGGGAGCCTTGAAATGGCTGGTGCTTTTCACAAATTTCTCTGTTGCCTTCACTGAATAACAGTAATTTAAATTTCCAGCTCTGTGTGATAGATTATCACAATTTAACTGTTGAATGAAAGATGAGCAAAAAAGCCTGCTGAAAACCAGCCATTCTTCTGGTACTATAATGCAAATAAGTTTAAGTAGCTAAATGTCGTGGCTACCTCATGGAGAACAGTGATCACACTCTCACTGAGTGAGGGGAAGCTGTGCGACCAAGGAGCTGGTTGTGCACTTATATTGTCAGCTCTCTTCATGTTTGCCATTCACAAGCCAGACTCATTTCAGAACCTGCTGCAGGGCTAATATTACAGTGCCTTGCTTTTCCTGATATCCCAGAATCTTTCAGAAACAAATACATCTTCAGTGCCCTACCATCCTAGTGGTTCATCTTTTCTACTCTGTGAGCAATGAAGAAATCACAAGACGCTTGGTCCACCAGCATAGCCTGGTAAAATTAGCCTTTACCAAACCAAAAATCCTGGCTGTATGGGCAGACTTTTGGTAGGCATGTGCTTCTCTGTTGCAGAGTACAAGCCTTCTGGGCAGAAGGTTAACTGCTGGTAGATAAGATGAAATGCCATTTTTTTCTTTCAGATTAGATTGCCAGGGTGGTACCAGAATACAGACCAGACAGCTTTGCAGGTTATAAGGGAAGATTTAGATAGCAAGAATTCTCTACGCATGTGGGCAGGGTGCACAATTCAGAGTGGCGTTGTTTTAAACAGCTTTGGTACAATTCACAAACTGATATTTTATGTGCTTATGGAATCTTTTATGTGCCATCAAACTAATCTGTCCTTTGTTATTCTTTAATGTCCCATGTATTCATTCACTCCAGAAAGTGTTGATTTAACTTTCTTACTCTGTAATTGAAACTTTACATAATTTGAAAACAGCTATGTGCTCTTATATTACTTGTCTAATACAAATACTGTGCAATGAATTTATTTATGTTTTCTTTCTGTTGAATCACTGTTGTAGCACAAATTTTCCCAGCATGCTTATTACCTGGGAATTTTCATGATAACTTTGTTTCACTTAATACAGAAAATTCATGCTTCTTAATATTCTAAGTGCAGATGAACAGGAAAAGCTATCATGGGATGTATGTTTTTTTGCAAAGGCTAGTCTTAAACACAGATTTATTAGCTATAGGTTCCTAGTTCCCAGGTGAACTATCAGCCATCATACCTAATGGTTCTTTATTTCTAATTAGTATTGTAAGAGAAGGAATTGTATGTTAATTACAGCAAGATACAAGAGTTGTCTGTTAATTCCTGGTTGAATTTTTGGTTAAAAGTGAAATCTCAGTTTTGACCCCCGAGTTTCTCTGCAGAGCTGAGATTTGAGAGGTGCATGATCCAGGACAGCATCTTAACAGCCAGAGTTCTGGAATCTGTTGGGAAACCAGTGGGCAAATTTAGGGATTAGGTTTAAGCCCACAATAAAATACTGGAGATGCCTTTCAGTCATCTACCCTTCCATTTTTAATACGTGTATTTTAAATTAGGAGTATAAACTTGAAGTTATACGAAAACTTGGGTTAAAGATACAGTCATAATACAGTAATAAAACCCAAATCTTTCCTGATCCATTGGGATGATGTTATGAGTCTTCT
>VYZQ01046577.1:21797-43969 GCA_013400655.1 Mystacornis crossleyi | reverse complement strand
CCAGGGGGCTGAGCGGGCCCTCTGTTACCTCTGTCTTCACCGGAAGAGCAAGAGAAAGATTCCCGCCCTTCATCTCCTTTTAATCTGAATTCACAGGGCGTACCCCTTCTCTAAGTGGCTCAATAGAGCTGTTGATATTCAAATTAGTTAATTGATTGGTTCTGTCCAGTTCTGGAGGAAATTACAGCACCTGTTGCTGCAAACCACTTCCTCAAGGAAACAGAGCCAAAAGGAAGGAAACCCTGAAGAGCAGGAAGGGGTGTCAACCCATGACACTCAGGCATGGAGGTGGGTAACAAAAGTGAAGGACCCAGAGCTGAACTGTGAGATGCAATGGGCTATAAAAATGGAGAAAAATAGCCACAAGTAGGAGTGGCTGCCTGGACCAAACCTCTGTTTAATTCCCAGTCCAAGGGCAGTGCTGCCTGAGAGTCTTGCTGATCACAGCTGGCTGCTGAACCCAGCTTGAGGAGAACTGTTCTCCCCAGAGCAGGAGCAGATCCTTCGTGTAGTGATGATACTGCTCAGACATGATGGGGGCTGAGCATTTCCAGGAACTGATTGAACAGAAGTTGTATAGGATCCAGGGGACTGGGGTCAGCCATTGTTCCTCTGGGCTATGGTGGTGCACCCAGGAGCTCACAGTGGAGACAAAACCCACGAGTCTATAGATAATTATATTCTTATTTAAGAAATCCATCTTTGCTGAGAAACACAATGCACCATTCAGACACCACTGTGGGGTTGTAAAAGAGGCATTTTACCTGTAAGGGGTACAGAAAGTTGCTCTGGGCTTCTATATAAACATGACAGATCTCTGTTTTCTGCTGGTGTGTGTTTGTAACCACAGCTCTCACTCTGCTCCTCAAGCAAAGATCTATTCCTTTCCCTGCTTACCTGTTTGCCAAGGCTTGGGAAACAAAAATCTTCCCCTTCACACCATGCCAATGGCTCACGAACTCCCAAATCACTGCAGCCCCTTACAACAATAGCATGATCCAGCAATAAAGGAAAATAAGTTTATAGACAAAATGTAATTAGAACTGGCAAAGCTGCTGTTTGCTATTTGGGAACATCCTTGATTATGTTTTCCTATTGTTTTCTTGGAGACCCTCTTTGTTGGGAAGAATGGGTCTGAAAAGGGAAGAGGGGCAATACTTTGCTTTGTTTCCTCAGACATGAAGAGACCCAACCTGGGCACTGTGATCGGCCCAGTGCCCACCCATGAGGCTGGATGCAGACAGACTGGTGGATCCCATTATTTGACTCTGGGAAATGCGGCTGGAGTGTGGGAAAAAGAGGAGACTGCAATGCAGAGTGCTAACTCTCAGTCCTTTCCAAATTATGCACTGCTTGTTCTGGTAATTTTGAGATCCATGTTTTCCTTTGTGCCACAACTACCACCTTTTTCCTTTTTCCTGCCTTGTCCTCAGTGGCTAATTTTCTCCATTCTAGTTCAGGAGGAACAGTAAAACTCCTTTTCCAGCTTCTTTGATGCATTTCTGCATCCATCATTCTCAAATTTAAATTCTCTCCCTGCTGTGAAGGATGCTGCACAGCTCAAGGCTTGACATCATCCTAGCTAATTTGGTTTTCTGGCTTTTGGTTAATAATTTTTTTTACTAATGATTATGTAGTTTTTTCCTACCTTCCTCCTCCACTGTCTCCTTTCTTTTTTCTCTGCCTCCCTCCTATAATCCTTGTTTTCCTGGCATGGAGGTTATTTTAGTCTGACTGCCTGTTGAAATTCATTTCTTTCGCCTACCACTCCAAATCTGATCCTTGTGCATTTGCAGTGTTATGTGTTTTTTTGATCTCTTCTTCTGCTGGTTTCTAAAACTGGGAAGATTTTTCATTTGCAAATGGCTTCAGTTCTCTCTGTCTTTATTTGAACCACCAGCTTGCTTTCTATAATATACCATAACTTTCTGATAGAGATGTGGCTACAAAGCACTTTCACTGACTCACCAGATGAAACCCTTGAATCTTCAAGTCATTGAGGAAAACACGGTGATTGCATCCTAATTCTCAAAAATGCCATTTAGAGTGCAGTGCACAGGTTGGGTAAAAATGCTCTTGGAAAATGAGTGAGAAGTTATTTGAGTGGAAACAGCACAGTGGATATTTAAGACCAACTGGGAAATCAGTGACCACTTAGCTTGACTTCAGTAGGCTAGAATGTAGTAGCAGGGGACTGTAAAAATAAGTATTTTGGGGAAATGAACCTGCTGAGCAATAAGCACTGTGAGTTTGAGACGTTAGTCACATCTAACAAAAACCGTGGCATCTTGGGTTATTGCAGGGTGTGTGAGTGAATCCCATATGGTGGATGCAATCCATCTTTTCTTGAGTATTGTATTTGATGCATTGCAATCTAAACCCCAGGACACTGCAGAAAGATGATGATGTGATTAACACTGGCTGACAGATCATATTTGCCAGTGCACAAACTTGTTAGTGGAAGTAAGTGTGGAGGTGCAAATATTTGAGCAATCGCATTCAATAAAATTGTTACAGGTAGTGGACTTTGGATCTCAACAAGAAATGATCTTAGGCAAGGTCCCAAAATTAAGTACTGGATCAGGATTTTTCAGGTGATTAATTCTTGGAATTACACTTTGATGAACACGGTGCTGTGATGGGAAGTGGTGCACATGGCAGCCAGAAGGAAAACTAAAATAGCTGTTAAGTGCTCTGGTGACAGTAGGAACAGATAGGAAATATTTTAAAATAGAAAGAAGCCGTGTGATATACATGAGTGCTCGGGAAAGATGACTATTGAGTTTCTTTCCAAGGAATCTTTGGAAAGTATTGAATCGCAGCAGTTATCTGAAATAGTGACCTATTAACAAAACCAAGTGCTCTGCAATCAAGAGGAGATTGCTGCAGAGCAGAAAGCGACCTACTTACAGCTTTGTTTCTGAAAGTCAGAGGTCCTTCAACTGATTAATAGTGCAGCATTAAATAATGTTCATACTGCAACATTTTATGTTTTTATATGTCTCAGACTGGTTTTAGAGCCCTTTAGCTTGCAAGCACCCCTCAGGATAAAAAAATCAGCACGGATATAGTGAAACCAGTGTTTAGAAGTCAGCAATTTAACTTAAAGTGTTTATATCATGATTTAACAACAAGGAATTTTTTACAAGGCTAATTTGGGTGGGATTCTTCTTATCCTGAGATGGTGGAATTTGATTTCTGAAGTGAAATAACAACTCCCTTCTGAACTAGACCCTCAGACCTTGTTACATGCAGAGGAGCAGATATAATCTGTGACATCTGCTGGGAATTACTCAGTTCACTCTAGGTAGGTGTTTGAAATGAATCACCCACCGGAGCTGCTGAAATCACCTTGTTTTCACCACTGGCAATAGAGCTGGCCCAAATAACCACACATAGATATGGTAAATTACTTCATATCTACGGGATAAATCCACTAAGTCTTCAGAGTTTTTAGAACTGGAATATTTTATTTTTCAGCATTTTAAGACTCACTTTCTCACTACAGATGCCACCGTCATCATGCTGATAAAATGTATAAACTGTGGTCATAGTCAGCACACTGAAAAGCAGTCAATTAGAACATACTAAGAATGTATTCCTCAAACCTTTATCCCCAGTAGTTGTTCTGATTAAAAACCTTAAATTTAATATGATTCCCAACAGTTATTTCTCATGACGCTCAGTTAAAACAGATTTGTGATAAATGAGTGAATGATAAATGTTGGCTCTCGCAATATGGATTCAATAATCACTAGCGAATATGTATTATGTGAAATAGTAAAATGTAGTAAAGTTAAAATATATTGTATTCTCGAAGTAGTTGTAATATAGAAAACGTAGTAAGAAGTGTCTCAAGTTGATAAAATACAGAATTAAAGAGATAAGCCACAAGCACTCCAGGAAGTGTGTTATCTCGCAAGATTCACACGTCTCCTAATAAATTGTCTGATACCTAAAGGAGGACACTTTCTCTTAACTCTGAGAAAAAACAGAGGTTCCTTAAGGCGCCAGGATGATGGGGAGAGGGCAGAGATCAAGAAAGGGGAAAAAGAGTAATTAATTGAAGCGTAAATCACCTTCTGAGCTTAATGAATATGTAACAGTTTGAAAAAGTATTTAAGTCCTCAACAGAATAAAGGAAGGGCCTTGGCCTCAGGCTACGTGCCCAGCGCTGTCTTTGTCTTTTGTTTTACCAAATAAACATTTGATACTATACTGCTGAAACCTCAGCCTTTGATTTTTTGTTTGCATCAGATTTAAATCTAATAACTTCTGATCTTCATCAGGAAGATGGAAAGCAGACCTCAGATCTGTGGGATGAAATGCCTCCTTTTAGTGCCTCATCATTCTTTAAACATGTAGCAACAGGACTGTATTTTCTTTGAGGTATCAGAAACATCAGAGTTTACTATGTTAATTTCTAATCCTCACCATCCCCTGACACATTTGAAAGTCTCCACGCTTCTTGTGATGAAATAAAAGATGGAAAGTGACTTTTTACACAGGCATATAGTACTAGAGCAAGGGAGAAAGATTTAAACTAACAGAGGAAAGATTCAGATTATATTATAGAAAGAATTTGTTGTTGTGAGCGTGGTGAGGCACTGGAACAGGTTCTCCAAAGAAGCTGTGGATGCCCCATCCCTGGAAGTGTCCAAGGCCAGGTTGGATGGGGCTCTGAGCAACCTCAAACAGTGAAAGGTGTCCCTGCCTTTGCTAGGAGGGTGGAAGAAAATGATCTCTAAGGTCCCTTCCAACCCAAACTACTGTTCGATAACATGGTTTATGATCCTGGACATTTTGCAGAAGCTTAGAGTAATAGAAGTTTCAAGTCGAGATCTACCATGTGTATACTTCTGGACCACGTACTGGGTTGTTGTCCACCTGCAGCTCCAGCCTTGAAGGAGGCCTTCTGAACACAAGCACCCAGGTTTACACACTGCGATTTAGGTCCCTGAAAAGCATGTGTCTACGTGTCTCCAGGGGTCTGGTCTCCCACAACAGTCACTAGAAAGGAGATGCCAGAGGAGACAAATGTTTTAACATCTCCTACAGTGTTTAATTGATTTCAGTTACAGCTGGATCAGGGAGCTGCTAATGGCCTGTGAAACCATCAGGAAGAGAAGTTTAATTTGAAAAAAATGTCCAAGGGCTGCTTGATGCCCTAGTTGAACAAGTGGATTTTAGGGGTGAGCTTAGGTATCATTTGTATCATTTGTAATGAGCAGCTTCTTCCCATATGTCAGCAGACTGCTGGTCACTGAGGGTCACTGGGCATTTTCAGCCATTTGGTGTACCTTAAAATACCTGAGACATCCACAAGAGAGTGGCAGATATAAGTGGCTCCTCATAAGACTGGGAGCTTAAGTCTGAGCAGGAGCTGCTGAGGGAAATGGGGTTGTTTAGCCTGGAGAAAAGGAGGCTCAAGGGGAACTTGTTGCTCTCTACAACTCCCTGACAGGAGGGTCCAGCTAGGTGAGGGTCGGGCTCTTCTCCCAGGTAACAAGTGATAGGATGAGAGGAAATGGATTTCAGTTGCACCAGGGGAGGTTTAGATTGGATATTAGGAAAAGTTTCTTCACCAGAAGGGTTGTCAGGCATTGGAACCAGCTGCCCAGGGCAGTGGCTGAGTCACCTTCCCTGGAGGTATTAACAGATGCATAGATCTGGCATTTAGGGTGAATCCCTTTAGTGCTGGGGTAATGGTGGGACTCAATGCTCTTAAAGATCTTTTCCAACCTAAATTATTCTGATTCCATATGACACAGGACATATGTGAGATCTGTGCCGCTATGCAGAGGACTGTGGAGGTCAGGTGAGACATTTTAGCACATCTCAAATGACTTGCTAAGTTATGCATGAGCAGCTGATTCAATCTCCAACAGGAATCCTCCACGAATCAGCTATTCCTGTGTCACTATTTTAATTTTGTTGACCCTGGAGTAGAAGGATGTGGGTCTGAATCTGTGCTCTTGCCTTTAAATTCCTAAATCTACAGAGCCCATCTCTTGAGATACTGTTATTCCAAAAATAACCATTAATTTCCCCCTGAATCATGCCAGTTTGTCACGCTGCCATTTTTGTGCTGTGGGGAGGAAGAACAGTGTGAAGCACCGGGCAGTCTTAGGGATATAAAGTCGATATCAGGTACTGTTGTTCATGGAAATTGTGCTGCTTCCTGGCACATACAAAGGAAACCACTGTGAAAATCACCATCCAGAATCCAGAACGTCAGGGCTTGTGTACCTATTTACAGAAAAGGGTGGAAGACATGGATTGCTTCACTTACCGGACCACTGAGATGTCCTTGCATAATCTGGGTTGAAACATTATATGAAACCTTCCAGAGGAAAGGTTTAGATATGATAGATTTATGTGAAATTGAGAAGTGTGAGAGAGAAAACTCAAGAAAACCAAGAATAAGTTCAGTAAAGGAAATGAATTTTCCTGTAGTGTACAATTAAGATTAAAAATGCAATAAATTAAGAAAAAAAGGTTATCCATGACATGGATAATATTTCTCACATTGCTTTGGACACCTAGGAGGTGGTGTCAAACCTCTTGCTGCAGGATTAGTAATATATAATTAGTAATATATAATAAACACCAGATGAAAAGCAGCTCATTTCACTCTGGTGAAGGACTCGGCACTCAGGAGCTTCTCAGCCCCTGTCAATGGCCTTTGTCAGGGGTGGCTTTGGGATTAGATGTGCCTTATCTCGATGCAGAATAACAGCTTCTGCCTTCCTCGGTCAGGTGGGAACCGAGGGCACTTTACATTCCTCTTCGGTGCTGTTTTGACTGCAGATTAGGTGTGTAAGGGAAATAGTAAATGCTCTGTCAAACACAGTGGATGAGGACTGAATAAAACACCATGGGAAGTGAGGAGCACTACATTGATGAAGATGGGATTATTTGACCAAGAGAGAACTTCATTACTCTTGTAACTTTTGCACATTCCCCTCACCTTGTCTTGTTCCTTAGCAATAAAAGAAAGAATATTTCCCCTGTTTTACATGCACCCACCACAGTGCTGGCCAAAATAGACCAGACTGATTAAAATCTTCTGAGGTGATTTCCTGAGTTTTGTGAGATACAGCTTCATATTTTTTCCTTGTATCAGTATTATGTCTATATTTCTTGTAGTTTTAGCATTTCCTTTGAATATTAGCATTTACTTAATCTTTCCCTGGCTTGTACAGTCACAGCCATGAAAATGAATTATTTGGTGATAGGTCATGGAACAATGGTTTCAAACTGAAAGAGGGTAGGTTTAGACAGGACATAAGGAAGAATATTTTATGCTGAAGGTGGTGAGACAACTGAAACAGGTTGCCCAGCGAAGCTGTAGCTGCCCTGCCCCTGAAAACAATCAAAGTCACATTAGATGGGGCTTTGAGCAGCCTGATGTAGGGATTAGATGACCTTTAAAGGCCCTTTCCAACCCAAAGCTTTATTTAAATTAAAGCCCTAGTTAACTAATCAAAGTCCTGTGCTGTTTTGTAGCACCAGACCAGTGACTGCGCTTTACTTTCTGCTCACCCTCCTGTGGGTGTTAGAGGGGGCAGAGGCAGTCACGATGCCAGCAGCGATGAACGTGTAGCAAACACAACAGAAAATGCCACAGTTCTTGTTTATTGGTCAAAAATAAAGTAGTATTTCCTACAAAAAGGGGAAAGCTTTAATATATTGGAGAAGAAGGGACATCTGCCACAGGTGTCTTAAGCAGCAATTTCACAGCAACTCATGGAAGTTAAAAATATTTCATTATTTGGCCTGTGTTTATATTCATGTTTTGTGAAGTTCTTGGTATTTTCATATCTCTGGCACTACTGAAATGATTTTTATGGTATGTTATTTCCACGAAATTAGGAGAAAGTTTTACTGTGCTACTTTCATAAGACTGGGTAGCTCCCCACAGTGTCAGGAAAGAACATCCTAAGGATGATAAAGAGCAGGAATGTAGCCTAGTAGTTTGAAGAACTCAATTGTTATAAAAAACTTTCTTGTAACTATGGTTAAATTTATAAGATGCTTTGCAGCAGGGAAAAATAAGGAATAAACAGTTCTTCCTGTGCTGTAGGCCCTTGGGGAAAAATATTCTACTCTAATGACCTACAACTCACAAGCCTGAATAGACTAAAGTTGCTAAGGGAAAATAATATACAACGTTTTTCTTTTTGACGTTCTTTGCCAGCAGGGAAAAAAATGATGTAAATATTTGTGTTCTATTGACACATTTAATCAAAAGCCCAAGGGACAAGCTTTCAGATGGCACAGTGTTACATAGGATAAAATCAGGCAACTATTTTCTATGGAACTTAAACTTATCTACAGATAATGAGAGTTCCAGCCTTATTTGGATTGTATCCCAAAAATATGGTGCATGTGGTGCAGTTTATAGACATCTTATGAGGCACATATGCAATGAGAAAGGGCAGTCCTATTGATATTTCTGGCTTGAAGGGTATTTCTGCAAGTGGTGCTTAGTGGTATCCAGATATTGTCTGTGTCTGGTATTTATATGGGAGAGTTCTTGGTCCTCAATACCTTAAATCCAGTAGATACATCCTAAAAGTCTTGGGGTTTGAAGTCAGTTCTGCTATAGAAATCCTCTCTGTCCTTGGGCATTCAGTGTGGTTTTCCTCATCCCTAAAATGAGAACTTTAACAAGCCTGTAATCTATTTATTCTGTAACCTCTTTGAGGCAAGCACTGTCTCTTGCTATATGAATATACAATGCTTTGCATAATGGAGTTTAATCTGATTTTCTTTAAGGGACCTCTGTTGAATAACAATGATTAATCAAATTGAGTAAATAGTATTTAGAAAAAGATAAAATGAGTGCAATGGTTTACTTTTTTCTTCATAGGAAATGAAATGCAGAATTAATTGGAACTGAATAGTACCACCTATTTAAAAGTGATGAAAGAAACTTTTTACATACTGCAATATTAAACTTTCAGTCTTCTTATTGATAAGTCTTATTAGGGTTTGCATTTCAGCTGAATGAAGGAAATAATTCTCAATGTAAGTTATTTGTGGGTGTTTTTCCTGAATGCAACTCAATGTTCATCCTGTAAATGAATGCTCACCACAGACATATACAGGGTTACTCATAAATATGTGCAAAACCACCCTCACATCTGTCTCCCCACAATCTGTCTTCCCACAGAGAGAAGGATGGCTAGTGAATTAATGAGACAATGTACAGGTAACTTGGTAGGAATAAGACAAGATGTGTGACTCAGACCTATGGATGTGTTTATATGCCCATATACTCACTGTGGGGTAGGATTCACCTCTGGTTCCTTCGCACCTTGAGCACCCTGTTGCATCCCGCAGCTTGAGTCCATTTCTCTTGGACAACTCCCCTTTTTTAGGGTGCTGTTGTTCTCACTGGACTGACACAGCAAGTCTAGTAATTAAAGTAGATGAGATGCAATTTTTTAAACCTGGCATCAGGAAAATATTCTGTCTTCACAGAATAGACTCGAGAATCAAGCTAACACTAAATAGTTCAGGTGCTTCTGTGATAGCAGAAAATTTGACATCTCCTGACTGAGCTCAGTGGATGCCCTTGCTTTTTATGTGCAGCTGTTCCAGGACCATCCCATGACCTGTCTTTAATCAGGTGGCGTTAATACTGATGTGTGCCTTTGTAAGCTATGATCGCACAGCTTTCTGGGGCCTGGTCACATCCTTCCTGCTATGGATGGCTGAGGAAACCTCCTCAGCAGCTCTGAAATTGTTCACCCCAGCAAGCTTTTCAACAGCAAGTATTGTTCTGGACTTTTGGCATAAGGTTGGAAGCTGAATTAGCTGATCATTTTCGGCAATTTTCTGAAACAAAAAGGCCCACGTAGTGAGCATAGGGGTTCCCCCCATTTCTATTCTGTCTCCCTTATATTTGAATTTTTCCCTTTTTGTTCCTTGGCACAGGTAGCATAAAAGGCAAGTACAGCACTTACTTTGCAGGCTCGGTGATGTTATGGCTGAGCACAGCCTGTGAAAGTGGCAGAAGGTGTTCTGAACCATACAAACGCACCTGCTGTCCTGGCTGCTATAAACAGCCCTGAAGAGCCAAACACTATTACAGTTCCTGAGTAGAAAAAATGCTCCTGACTTGGCCTCCTGCAGCCCAGCCACATCTGTTCTCTTCCAAACACTGAAAGCAAGAGGAAAGTCGACGTGATACAGGAGGCACTTGAGTTCAGAGGATGGGAAGCCAACGTATCAGTGAGATGACACCTTCACTTTCCTCTTGATGCTTAGATTATAAAATTTCTTGGTGAAGGGACTGTTTCTAATGATGTGTTTATATGGTGTTTTGGAAAATGGGGTCTTGTGCAAGACTGAATGTAGCTCATCATCAGTTAAGGATGAGAGTTATTGCAAATCTTTATGGGCAGTGGAATTTTGGTACTGAATAAAATACATGAAAGTTAAATAATAAAGGCTGCAGAAGAGGACTTTGTAGGAAGAGAGGGATAAAAATAAGGAGCTTCATCAGAAGGAATTACTAAAAGGCAAAGGGAAACTTCTCTCACCCAGACGAAATGGGGAGAACCAGAAGCAACCCTGAATTTGGGGTTGCTTCTGTAAAGTGCTGAAATCTATTCAACTCTCATTGCTTTAATCTCAGACATTCTGTCAGTTAAGAACTGGACAGGATAGGGTATTAAGTAGATTATTGCAAGGTTAACCTCCTCTAAGTCTTGCACCTCATATTTTTGTGTTTCATGGAACTGCAAAGCCCATGAATCAGAGGCTGTTCTCAGATAACATGAATCAACTGAACTGTTTATTTATAGTAGCTACTCTAGTGATAAGATCTGACCCGTACAGATTTTGTTTAGAAATGAAATATGCCTATTCAGAAATATTTTTAAAAGACATAACTAGTTGATGTTAGTTGAAAGTTTCTAAAGTTTTCTTATCATCCCAGCTGTAAATATGATGAAGACCACCATACGATGAAGCTGTAAATATGATGAAGTATCCTTAAGCAACAGATAAGACATATCTGAGAAAAGTGTCTTGTCTTTCAGAGCAGACATTTCTCATGCAAAATGGAAAGCTACGGCTTTGAAAACACTCATGAGAAACAGAGTCCTTGTCTTGGACTGTGAACTGGGCATAGTGCAGGTCTGGTGAATAGACAAAGGTGAGGTGGTAGCCAGATGGGGTGTGTGCAACCAGTTTCCATTCAGCAGAAAAGAATCCTGCATAACTAAAAAACAGTTACAGCTGCTTCTGAGAGTGTCATGAGCAGTTATTCACTCGCAAACACAGATGATGACATTTCCAAGAGTACTGACTTGTTATGCTGGAAGGAAGGAGGTACATGAAGAAAGAGAGGGCTCTGAAAGACAGCCCACCTGGGAGGGCTGGAAATTCCCACTTTAGCCAAGTGTGACCAGCTGCAGGCAGCAAATTTTTCTTGAAACTGTTCCTGCAATGGTCCTGTCCTGTCCTCTCCTCCTCTCTTTTTCTCACTTTTTGTGCTTTTCTGTATATATCATTAGCAAATTTTGAGTCACAACGAAGGAAAGAATACCTGTGGTGCATTAGTCTTATGATGGAAGCAGTACCACCATACTGGAGGTGTCTGAGCTGGATGTGATTATCCATAGTCCTTTACTTTCGGTGTCCATTACAGCTGTGCAGATGTCTGTGCAGGAAGCAAGACAAATTGAAAACACAGCACTTAGCAGTCGTTTCTGCAAATGATTGCCCAGGATATGCTGAACTGCAGAACTGTGACCCTCTTAGGTTTCTTGTGATTCTGCACAGGTACATAACACATTTCTGTCTGTGATCTTCTGGGAGTGCTCACAATGGCATATANTTAAAAAAAAAAAAAAAAAAAAAAAAAAGATGAGTGGAAGGACCCTGCTCCAGTTTCCCTTTGGGATAACGAGTGTGGAAAAAGCAGGACTGAGTCACTGAAGTGAAATCCAACATTCCCCTGAGGTGGCAAGCAATGATTTATCCCTCGGCACACACTGCAATTGCATGCATGCTGCCTTATATTACATTTAGCTCTGTGTATGTTTTCATATATCTGTTTTTAAGGTTGATTAACAAAACCAGCAAGGCCACGGGGGAATTGGATGATCTCCTCTCCATGAAATTTTGTCATCTGGGAAGCAAGATGTCTATTCTGAAAGGAAAGAAAAAAATCTAAAACAACTGAACCTCCCCAGTTGCCTCTACAACTCTGAAATGCTCCTCCAGATTTAAAGCTTTAACAATTATTTGTTATGGAATATGGCATCTCAAAAAGTTAAAAAGAGGTAATTTGGAAAATGGAGTTCAGATACTCTTGAAACATACTATATCTTCACTTTGTTTCAACAAAAATGGCTCGTTTTTTGCTGCTGCTGAGGTAATATATTTGGAAGGAAAAAATTACTCTGCTGAAAAATGTGTGGCTTCAAAAATTATGTATTTTCAGGTTTGTTTTTTTTTCTTAGAATGGCTAAAGTCATGCTATTCCTCAGTGCTATTAATAATTGTACTTATAATGGTGCTTGTGATGGAGAGTTTGCAGGCAGGAACACAGAAATCTATGGATCTGAATGCCTGCAAATGAGAGGAAATGAAGTTGGGTGAGGCTGAGGTCTAGCTCTAGCTGTGATTCTCAAGGCAGGAGGAAGTTCCAATCATTCTGCTCTTTTGGCACCTGCTGAAGTTTACGGGCCATTTGTTTTAGCATGACTTGTGACCAACACTACCCACCTGTAGCAGCACATGAGCTCAATTGTTGTCTCCTTTAATTAGGTCAATACTGTGAAATTCCAGTTCAGGGCTTTATTCAGGAGGTAGAGATCATAAAAAATAATTTTTTTCCTCCTGTTCCTTGTGTGACCTTTGGTTCAATCACATATTCCACCTGGGCTTTTTACCTCACCATGGCCTTTGCAGCAAATGAGAGTTCTAACAGCACTGAGAAACCTTGCCCAGTCTCCAGCTGCCGCTGCGGAAAACCAGGCATTCCTCAGAGGTCCTGCATTTCCCACTCTACTGTAAATGCCACAGAAACCCTTGGGGACCTCAAATCACAGCTGATGCCTAGGTTTGGATGGCAGACCCAAGCCCCGCTTTGGACCACCACCTCAGTGTGGGGAAGAAAATGTGTCTTTCCTCAGAGCTGAAAATGAGGAGGGTTCATTATGGTCATTTAACTTAATCTCCTGAATATCACAGGCCATAAACCTTTATCTTGGACCAGTGGGAGGTGGGGTGGTAGACTAAATGGATTAGTCTTGGTCTTTGTGGTATTAGCTAGTTCAAAGAAAGTTACAATCCCTTAATTACAGCTATCTGCAGTTGGCTTAGGTAGTTTTTGTACCCTTTTTCCTGCAGAGAGGTTAATTGTTCTATTTCAGTCTCACTTTTTCATCCTTTTCTCTTTCTTACTGTGACTACTCCAACTGATCTAAAGAAAATCAGTGCACACTCTCCTGAAAGGGTCTGGCTCCTTGTTTAAACTACTCTGATGATTTCAAAAGTGCTGTTCACTATTATCGTGTTCGCAGCAATCCAGTGTGCAGAAATCTGTCCAGAAAGCAAACACAGTGCCCAGGCAGCTAAACTGCA
Organism: Mystacornis crossleyi; assembly: GCA_013400655.1. Taxonomy (NCBI): domain Eukaryota; kingdom Metazoa; phylum Chordata; class Aves; order Passeriformes; family Timaliidae; genus Mystacornis; species Mystacornis crossleyi. Next base: position 30,361 of record VYZQ01046577.1, on the reverse strand, counting down.
GATGTTTTTCTGCATTTGGAAGTCCAAATTTGTAGCGGTGCCTTTTGTTTGCATTTATATTTCATATTCAGTTTGCATTTTCTATCCCAGATGGTTCGTTCCATGTACCCCCTTCCTATATCCCCCGATGATATGTCCCCGGTTTGTTCCTCCCTCGAGGCGTGTCCCTTGCCTTCCCCCCTCCCTGGGAGGCATCTCGGGGGAGGGGTGTCCTCATCTCAGATGATGTCTGTCATCTCGGGGCCCAGCCTAGCTTCTAGAAAGTCCTAGGCTGGGCGTCGAGTGATTGGCTGTGTCTCCCAGAAATCCCTCCCCTCTCTTGAGAATTGGTTCTCAGAAGTGTCTTTCGTTCCTTAAGCCATCCCCTGAACCTACCCCATTGGTCCTTCCTCATCTCCTGTCCCTTTCTCCACCCCCCTTTATGAGAGCGGTTCACATGCTGTTTGGGGCTCTGCGGAGGCAGATTCCCCAGGGTGAGGTGGCCCAGCCAGGGTCCCCAATAAACTTGGTCGGTAATCCCCTCTCAATGTCCTCTCTTCCTTCTCGCCGTTGTTGTATGCCTGCTGGTGTGCTTAGCACAGGAGTGGATCCAAAGGAGCGAGGAAAAGAAGCCCACGGGATCGGCAGGGTCTGTCCTCAGACTAAGCCGTACCCGTCCCGGTGTCGGCGGGGACAGGAGCCGGGTCACCGGAGGGACAGCTCCGGGTGTGGACACACCCCGCGACACAAATTCAGTTTAATTAAGTATGAGTTCAACAAATTAATCATAATCTGAGAAAAGTCAGATACTTAATGGGTACTTGAGAAAAACTACTGTATAATATCATGAATATTTGACAAAATTCAGATAAACCATTCTCCTGGAAGGTAACTATGTTTCCTGTCTGGTTAGGGACTAACCTCTTTTAAATAGGAACTGTTGCCACAGCTTGTACACACCTGATAAATGATACATTAGCTGTGGCGTAAAATTTGCATCATATTTTATGGGTTTCAGAAGTTCAAAATTTCAGAACTTTAAGTCTCTGAAAAGTTCTCGTGACTTGAGTTTTGGATGGTAATATGAAGAAAAAAAGGATGGCCCTGGATTTAAAGATTTATGATCTGCAGAAGGAAATGAGACCTCAAAATTCATTTGGGAACTGTGATGGAGAACAAAACTCTTGCTAGTCTGCTTGCTTTTTTCTCATTGTCTTAACTAAGCTGGAAATATATTTTTTTTTCTGGCACATCACATCTTCATTAGATTGTTCTCTGTGTAGACATAAATTCCTTCCTGTCCTAAATAGAATGTATCTCAGTTCTTAAGATGTAGTTTTTATTCTCCTAAGTTTGGGCCTAGGATAATCTTCACTGTAAATAATGCAAGGAGCCCTGGATATTACAGCTCTGGGGGTCATCTGCCCAGTGCAGCACGGCTGGAATGTGCTCTGCATCTACATCCATCTGCACGTCCATGCAGTGCATTTAGACAGCTCAAAAACTCAGTATTATGGCAAAGACCACCTGAGGGTGAATATCACCAGAGACCATCCTTGCACTTCTGCCAGAAGGCACAGAGGGAACCAAAGCTTGGTTGAGAATTTGCACTTTCCAAATGTAGAGTTTCAGAGGCGGCTACAAAAGAGAGAGATGTTGTAGAAGAGCTGTCAAAAGGTGTGTGCTTGAAACACCACAGACCTACTGGTTATTCTTTTATTGCTTGAGATTTGAAAACAGGAGGCTGAATGAGTTTCAGTAGGAACTATTAGAACCAAATTCCACAGGATGGTAACTCTGTGACAAAATAAACCACAGGGTTATTTCTAAAAGAGATGGCGGGAGGGCAGCCAATCCTTCTGTTTTATGTCACTGCACCAACCACATCAGAAGGTGCTTTTCACATCTCCATTGAGCACATTTTTTTGTTTTAGTCCATTCTTGTTCGAGTTCAGGTCTTTAAAACATACTTTGTTTATTGTAGCATTCCCACCAAGGCAGCAGGGTAGATTTTTTTCCACGATCTTGGAAGTTGTTCATGTAACTGTTCCACACAGGAGAATGTTGCCCGGGAAAATGATTCATGATTCTAGAAGACTGGCAATGTTAGCGGATTTTCAGGAGGTGGGTTATGAGCACAGGGTCACATTGATCTCACCTCTGTCTCCTGTCAGTGTATGTTATCAGCCAGGTCAGTAATGAAGGGATTTGCACTGCTTCTCTCTAGCACGACGTAAAAATTAATCAAGACAAACTACCACTCGATAGCCAGCACTCTGAAAAATGCAAACTCATTTCCTCTTGGGTGACAGGCAAGTAGGATGGCTATTGCTCATTGCCTTTGCTCCTTGTCATGTCCATTAACTTACAATTCACTCCCCAGAGGCCCTGGTTGTTAAAGATAACACAAGCATGTACTTGGATGTGAGCATGTCCTTCTCTACAGTGGTGACAGCCCAAACATGTAAGGCAAGAAAAAGAAGTGGGGAAAAAGATAGGAAAAGTTAGAACATTTTTTAATGGAAAGAAATCTAACTTTTGGTCTGTCCATAAGGCAGAAGAACTTACGACCCAGGTCCTAGGAAATGTCAAGTGTAATAACAATCATATGAGCAACAAGAATGAATAAGGAATGTTGAAGGAAAAGAGTAGTTGTGCCAGAAGAAAAAATGGTACATAAATAACGAAGTTGAAGCTGGAATTCAGCAAGGGGATGGGCTATTAAAAGAAAGGCCCTGGAAGAGACCTTCAGAGATCTGGTGGCACACATATAATGGACTTTTAAGCAAGACATTTGTCTGTCACATTGATATGATATGAATGTCTTGCATTAGGCAGAGTGGGGCTGAGGCATCTGGTCCTAAATTCCTAAATCCATAGAGATATCTGGAGTAAATGTGTATTTTGACCCCTACTCTCTTTCATATCTATTGTCTTAGAACTGGGCAGCCAAGCCAGAGTGCTGCAATATGGGGAAAAACCATCTCATGCACCAAAAAGTGCACATCTTCAAATGAGAGTTATGCTTATGCTTCACGAAGCATAACTTAGTGTCACTAAAATGCTTGTCACTGAAATGGAAGCTCCTACACAACCTCTTCCCCGTCCTTCCCCTGCATCTTTCTCTCCATCTTTTAAAATCTTCCAGTCTCAGGTTTTGTGAATGACAAAATCCATGTCAGGTTGTTTGGGTGATCAGCTTCAACTGTCAGGACAAGACAGCTCACTGGAACTGAAGTGGCAGGAGCTCTGGAATGGCAAGGAACTCCCTGGGATCATCCAAGATGGTATTAACAGCTGTTTTAAAGAGAATCTGCTCTGAGACAGGCACAAATTTAGTGTTTCAAACAGCCAGTGCAATATTCCAGATTAAGTTCTACTCATAATTCCAGGACACTCTTTTTAATTGTCCTTGCTGAAAACAACAACAAAACCCCACAAACTTTTTCTGAGGTTTAACACAGGAAAAGCACCAGTCAGCAGAATTGGAATTATTTTCTTGGGAAAAATCTCTGCTAGCTCAATATTAATATTTTATATGGTTGAGTTTTAGGGATTTCATCTAATTACTTTGCTTTGGAATCTGCACATACTCCCACACGTACAAAATTTCAGCCAGGCAATCAGGCAATTTGTAGAAGTTGTTCCAAAATCAACATTGCCTGTACTGGTGAGGCATAGAACTTTCCAAGTAATTTAAAGCAAGCAGAAGGTGCAATCTTGCCATACCTCTTTTAAACAGCTTAAATGAATGCAATGAAGAAAAATAGGAGCAGGTCAGCAAGTAATTAAACCTGTTGAGATGCAGCTGAATACCTGACACTGCTCAGGTTCCCCCTGCAGGTTCCCCCAGCTGAAAAATGCTACTGGATCATGAGAGGAAAAAATATTTCAAAAGGAGGACATAGAAAAGTCACTTCAGTACAAAATTCTAAACTTTTATTGTAAATGAACTAGGAAGAAGTGCTAAAACACTGAGAATAGATAAAGCTTGTACTATTAATGTATGTTGATGTACCAAATCCTTGTTCAAATGGAAACAGTTAAGTCTGTGAGAAATGTGGGAGCAGACAAAGCTCCCATCTCCTGTCATTTCTGGCTGCATCAATATTAGTCAGATAAACCAGAGGCACACCTGGCTTGTCTAGTCTCCAGAACAAGGTGGCTACATCCAAACTGTCTTTGGGGTGCAGTACATGGCTGCTCTTTCAAGTGACCTAAAGGTCTCAAATCCACCCACAAGCAAAGTTCTGTCACTTCAAAGATGAATGGAATAATTTAGCTACATCCTCCTAGATTAAGGCACTTAATGGGATAACTTAATTTAGGAAATGAGGTGCCCTGGCCTGTCTCTATAGTGATCACCTCCTCATTCCAAATCTACCTGCCCTTCCCCTGGAGGAGCTTCTGACTGCATGGGTGGCCAGGTCTTAGATTAGGCACACTGGTTAGTTGTTTATATTCAGCACAATAAATAACTACAAATTTCTCCCCCTGGCCTTGGCTTTGCCTTGGTCACTTTTGCTAAAACGGGATCATTCAGCAGAGTGAAATGTGTTGTACATCTCAGCCATTAGGTCGCTCCTTTGAAAGTCACACTCTCATGGGGCTAGAATATGGTCCTCCAGAACTGGAGATACCCAGTGATATCACAGCTCATTCTCCTTCTGTTTTCAGCTGCAAGGAGGGGAAAAACACAAAATAAAACAAGGTGTTATTTTGGGATCACCCCCTCCTCACCACCCTCTGATCTTCATTTTATTTTATTCATTTATTCAAAGCTATATAGAGAAAGCTAACTTAGCTTAGGTTCAAGGAAAAGTTAATGCTAAAAACGATCCATCAGTAACATGTTTAGAAACATTAGAGTCACATGTGATGAATACAGGTGCAGTCCTAAATCCATATCTCAAATTTTCAGTGGCCTAATTTTAAAAAATATAGAGTATTTCATAGTTTGACCTTATCATAGAACTATAGAATGGCCTTTGTTGTAGGGGATCTTAAAGATTATCCAGTTTCTATCCCCTGCCCTGAGCAGGGATATCTTCCATTATCCTAGGTTGCTCAGAGCTCCATCCAGTTTAGCCTTGAACACTTTCAGGGATGGGGCATCCACAGGTTCTCTGGGCAATGTGTGCTAGGGCCTCACCAACCTCACAGGGAAGAATTTTCTCCTACTACCTAATCTAAACCTCTCTTTGAAACACTTTTTTCCTCTGGTGAGCCTGCAGCAATTATCACCATCTCTGAACTGAGCTCAGGTTTACCTTGGCCAGCAGCTATGCACCCACACAGCCACACACTGACTCACTCCACCTCCCAGCAGGATGGGGGAAAGAGCTGGAAGAACAAAAGCAAAAAACTTGTGAGTTGAGGAAAAGGCCGTTTGAAAGTGAAGGAAACAGAAGGTGTGTTTAGCCACAGCTAAGTCATGGCTGTGTTGTCAGCACTGCTTTAGTCACAGATCCAAAACTGAATGTTGTGGAGAAAGTCAGCTCCATCCCAAACAGACTCAGTACAACCCTTGCAATTCTTCCACATAAAAGTAGATATAAAGTTAATGAGCCTCATTCCCCCCATCTCTCACATGCCTTGTTTTATGCTAATGTATGCTAAACAACTTCTATAAAGTTAGCCTGAATTTGTAGAGAAATAAATGAGAAGACATTGAATTGTTACCTCTCTGCCCCAAAACCCTGTTGGTAGTTTTGGTTATAGTGTTCTCCTTTGAGGCACCCTAAAATCAACCAGAGGAGCTGGGGGCAGAACATGCCATGGCACTGGTTCCTTCCCATAGCCTTGGGGCCTCTCCTCAACAGTGTGCAGGCGCTCCTGTACAAGACCAGTTGTCCTGGTATGTGGGAAACTGAGGTAGATGGGCTTCAGCTGAGGCCACTTCAGGCAGTCACCGACATCAGGCTCCCAGGAGTGCTGCCCCCAGCCATCCCATGGACTGTTCTGGCCAGGGAAGGTCAGACCTGTCTGTGCTGTGCACGGGAGGATGGATCAGAAACCACTGAATTTCCATGGAATGAAATAGTGTTGGGTCAGGCAATACTGGGGTCTTCAGGCTCTTGCACAATGTGGGTGTCTTCCCATGCTCAGATTAAGATCTGGGTTCTCTCACCTGGGAGCTCCTCAGTGTGGAGTCGCTACACTTTTGGATTAGCAAGGGTAGGATCCATTGTGCCAGCCAGCCTCAGCTCTGCTTCTCCTAAAATAACTCAGTGAGGGCTTTTTTTGGAAGCATAATTTCTATTTCAATTAGGCAGAGTACTCCAAATCAAATACATGAAATAATGCTTTAATAGCTCAGGTACCTCTGGCCTCTCCTGATTACGTCTTCTGCAAGGAGATGCTCTGAGGCTCAAGTCTGTTTCCTTTAAACACCCCCCAAACACACAGTTAATTGGAGGGCTGTGTCAGAACTGCTTCTGGACCAAAACTCCTTCTAAAAGCTTTTCAGTTCCAGTATCACCTCTTCCAATACTGTTACACATCAACAGCAGTAAGCGTAGTGATGTAATTATTTCCTAATAGGATTTTAAAACAATGGAATCAAACTACTTTAGGCATATGCTTAATTTCATTGTCTCTTCTGTCTAATTTTACACGAGAATTGTATTGAGTAAACAGACTGGCAATGTTGTTAACACTGAGTATATGCAGATAGCAGTTTCAATCTTCCTCGTGTTTTTTTATTCATCTCTTTGATGTAATAGACCTTTCCTCTGCATTATGGGCCCAGAATACAATTTTAGAAGTATACTTGAAAACTAATAATGCTGCTGTACTTTCATCTGCTATTGAAGAATAGCAGATGAAAGTACATCCACAACTCCTCTTTGGAAAGAAGTCTGAAAATACAGAACAATTACTATGACTCTGAAAACACTGATAAAAAGATCGGTAAATTGTAGGAAATTCAAAGAAAAAAGAAAATTAATATATGTTCTTGGTACTGACTGCTATCAGAAGGGTTGCATACCATTTGGAAATGGGAATTTCACATGTTTTCATTTGTGTACAACCCATGTGAGTAAAAACAGAGAAACAGAGTAAAAAGTGAAAATATCTGAAGGCTGCAAATTTCAAGGAGGAAGGTGCTGTAAAGCCATTGTTAAAGAACATGAAGGAATAACTGTCTCTTTGTGAGAGAATCCATGCCAGGAATTGTTTTCCTTTGCATATCTTCTGCTGTAGTGAACAGTTAGGTGCCAGTCAACATGGAGATTCACTGGGGAAATTAGCTTCAAATGCATTTTTCATGACATTTCTGAATATTATGAGTCGTGTCTTAGGTGAGAACTGTGCCTCTTCATCAGCAGTATTTGTCATAAAGAACCCCAGAATACAGATGAGAGAAACTCTGTACAGTCATCCCCACTTTACATGTACATTAGGGCTGGATAAGACCAGAATATGGGGCAGAAAAAAAATAAAGGGAACATTAAAAATGTCTAGATTGTATGCTAGAAAAGGTCATTTTGTTGCTTCCCCTTTCTCTCATTTTTATGGTTATGATTTATTTCCTTCCAGCAGTCTGGAAAAAAACCCAAACAACACAACAGTAACAATAACCTAGGAAAAAAACAAAGTAAAAGATCTAAATCAATTTAATTTCACAAACAGAACATCTTAAACAGTATATATAGTATAGAATTATTTATTTCTGTTTCATGATACATAGTCAAATTAATATTCAGCAGCTTCACATTAAAAAAGAACAAGACAAGGAGAAACACTTTTGGAGAAAATATCTCTGTTGGGATTTATTCAACAATTTTAATTATTTCATTTGCTTATTATCAAACTTTTTTTTGTAACATCACGGGAAGGATGTTTTATAACATCACAGGAAGGAAATTAGATATTAACACAGCTGGCATCTTCTAGGTGTTTCTTTAGCTCTGCGATACAGTTCATGACAATGAAGGGTAATGTTGGGGGCTGAGGTGGTTGTCATGTGTATTCTCTAATATCTCAGGATATCCTGCCTCAATATTTCTTCCCTTCTTTCCTCTTTCTTCTTCTTCCCTTGAAGTTAAAGCCCTTGTGTGGCCAGGACTAAGGCCAAAAGAACAGCAATAAGGAGATGTTAATCCTCTGGTAGGACACTGACTGGTGAGCAGGCATATCTGGGATTTGGGACTCAGTTTGCAGGAATGGGTTTCTCCGGCCATGTTCTAATCACAGAATCACAGAATGGGTCAGGTTGGACAGGGCCACATTGGATCATCCGGTCCCACCTCCCTGCTCAAGCAGGGTCATTACAGAGCACATGGAACAGGATTGTGTCCGGGTGGTTCTTGAATATCTCTTGAATATCTATATTGAATATATAATGCACAAGAAAGGTAGGACTGCTGGGACTCTGCAGCCAAGAGTTCCTTAACTCCCAAACTAGGACAAGACTCCCTTCAGCCTGGTCATTTTCTGGTCCCATGATGTTTGTTGTCCTGTCTCAACATCAAATTGCATTGAATATTTGTCATGGGTTGACATCCCTTCCTGCTCTTCAGGTTTTTCTTCCTTTTGGCTTTGTTTCCTAGAGGAAGTGGTTTGCAGGAACAGGTGCTGTA
>VYZQ01046577.1:0-15059 GCA_013400655.1 Mystacornis crossleyi | reverse complement strand
TCTCTTTCTCTCTCTTTCTCTCTCTCTCTTTCTTTCTCTCTTTCCTCCCTCCCTTTTTTCATGGGTGCTCTCTTTGAGTAAACCAATTCAAAAAATATTGCATAAATTAAGAGTCACTTTTGTGCAATAAATTTCATGTCAAAGCCAACCTTTTCTGATTTCTTGCCTTTGGGCGGGCTGCCTCTTTCTTCTCTGCAGTAAAACCTACAAACCAGCTCTCTTGGATTGATTTGTCTTTCTGATTGATTTGATTTCTGATTGCTTTGTCTTCTGCTCCACATGGTTTGTCTGTCATATGACTCTGACGCCTTCCTATTTGCCACCAGTTCCCCTGCTCCTGAACTGTGTCCTTCAGAGCTCTGTCCGGGTTACAAAACCTGCCAGGGAAGCTCTCCCACCCCAGGTGGGGATTTACCTTCTGATGGCCAAAGCTAATGAGGTCACAGCCTGCTGCTCTCTGGCACAGGGAGATGAGTACTTTATTTGGAGATACCTCTAGCCTAGGTGTTGTGTAGATGCCAAGTGGGAGCTGTTTTCTCCCCTCTAAATACGTAGTCTACGTATTTCAGAGCAGTTGCAAGTCTAAAAGTACCTACTTGGCTGTGAGGGGCGGTAGTTTGAGATAAAAGGTTCGGTTTCAGAACATTTAAGTAGAACAGTCCAGCACCTTTTAATGAAAATTAGGATATTCCATGCCCCAGAAGATATCTAGACCCATCCTCTGGTCCTGAATTCAAAGGCATTGTCAGATGTGTGTATATTTTGAACTCTCAAACCTCTTAAATCATGCCGGTGACTGTTTTGGCAAAGGAGCTGAGCTAACACGTCCCTCCTTCCACTGAGTGACTCGTCTTTTTTCACCCATCCTTCTCACTCTATCCCTCTTAAATCTGATCCTGACTAAAGTTCAGCAAGGAAAATGAATGCCCAAATGGATTTATGCAATTTTTCTAACATAGATCACCACAGTCAAAGCTCTTTTCACAAAAAGAAAATCAAAGGCGAGCCCAAGTTCTGTATGGATCTAGTCCATGCCCCGTTGAATACCCTTGGTATTTGTGCAGGTCCCGGGTCAGGGCTCAGACTGGTATTTTTCCACGTTGGAAAAACTCACAAACACTCTTTTGGGAAGCTCTGAACAGATCTGAAAGCAACATGGAATATATGTACTCTAATATAGCTACAGTATTTTAATTGCAGGCATCTGCCACCCAGCTAATGCAGATATTCGTGGAAATGTTTTTACTTCATTACTGCCTCACAAGATCCTAATTAAGCTGACTGGAGACTTGAACAAAGGAGGATGAAAAGGCATCAATTACGTGTGTTAGCGCACTGAATAGGGCTCTGAAACTCAGACCCGAACTTCCCTCAAAAGGGGCTGTTCAGGAACGGCTTCTCCCAGGCTGCGGGTTGCAACCCCTTCATTTTGCACGGCCCGGGGCAGGGCTGCATTCTTCTGGAGGCAAAGACAGCCTTTCATTTCGGTAACTGCGTGCTGCTTATGCAGCGGGAGCGTCAGCGGAGGATGGGGCACGAGCTGACAACATTAAACCACCGTGAGTGACAGCAGGGATGTCACAGCCAGCAATCAAAGCCTGCCGAGCACCGGAGTCAGGTGTAGTGCATAGATATAGGCTTTCCATCAAAAGCCTCTGTGGGTTTAAATTATGACATAGAACTATTTCTTAATCAAAATAGGCAACAGCATTGTGAAGAAAAATAGAATACTTCTGAAAGGAATTTGGGTATGTGTGAGGTATAACACTTCCACGAAGCTTTATTCCTCCCAAATCCCAATAAAAACTGTAGTTACCTCCTGGTAAATGTATTTGAAATAAGAAGTCTTTGAACAATAGCCCAGATAAACTAGTATTATATGTTTCGGATCAGAAGAAATTATTTCTGTTGAAGAAAAAGTATTAACATCTCTGTTTGTTTTTTTTTTTTTCAACATTCCTTCAAAAGTTTCAGAATTTGTATCGTTTTATCAAATTTGGGCTCAAAAGAATTTAGAAAACAAGCCGTCTTCTTTTTCTTTCATGGCAACAACTATGTGATTTAAATATATTTTTTATATTAATGGGATCCGATGTCTTATTGTGTTGTATCACTATAAAATGACAGGCAATTAATCATAAATAACATTCTGAAGGTGAAATAATGTAAAAGTAAATAAAATATTTTAATTACAACATATGTAGCAGTAATTACTAGCATTAATAGCAAGTGGAACTGTTTTTTGGTACAAAAAATACTGGAAGGGTTACTGAAAGCTTTCACCATTTTTTATATTATTTTGGTAAAAGGAATTTTCAACTGATTCAGGTAAAGCTGCAAAATTGTATTTGTGATGGATGCTCTTAAATGTGTTACTTTACTTTTTTAGATGACAATGTACAGTGAAAAAAAACTATCAAAAAAGGGTGAAAGTGTGTGTTGCCCAGTGGCATAACCCCACATCCAGATTAACCCGCTGCTCTGGAAGTCACACAGTACTTAGAGCTACATGAAATTCAACAGAAACCATCTGAATGCACAACATTGTTACTTGTGTGGTGATTTGTATTAATTGTGACCTTTTCTCTGTTCAAGCATTTTTCAGCTGGGTAGTTGAGCTGCAACCCCGTTTAACGGATTATATTTGCAGTGTTTTTCTGATTCTTTCCTCTGTAACCTAATATTAAGTCTGGTTATGGTTAGTAGCACCAACCAATTTGAGGCTTACACTGTGCCATGTGATGTATGATAATATTTTCTCTTTCTGTTGTGCTTTGCAATGATCTTTGCCATTAACACTGATAAGGACGAAAAGAAATCCACAGAGACAGCTGCAGCAGCAGAGACCAGTAAAGATAAAGCTCTTGTGTGTGTTGGGATTTCTGCTGGAGCACACAGCACTGTAAACAGCATTCCTCTTCCATAAAGAGGAAAACAAACAAGCTGGCGTCGCTTTGAGGATTGCAGCCCCATTGTTATATGTGTTTGCATCTTTCTTAGCTGAGTTTACTGAAGAATAGGGATTTTCCCCCCTTTATTCTGCAGCGGTCAGATGCTAGGTATTAGATGGACCTCTTAGAATCCAGATAAGCCATAAGCTAATGATCCTGCTCCAGTGCCGTAGTTTTGACTCAGTCCATTGCTCTCTTGAATAGAATCAATCTGTGCACATTGACAGTGATGTGGGTCAGTTGATAAGGTCTCTTTCCAGAAGATCTTCAATCCAGAATTTCTCCTGTTTTGAAGAGAGTCTGCAGTACAGAAGAACTTACGGGGAAGCCTCGGGGGAACTAAATGGCATTAAGAAAATAAAAGTCATTAAACAAATCTGCTTTCTATTGGATTTCACTCAGTAAAACAGGCATGGCAACATCAAATCATCGTGCCCTAGGCTGGCGTTTTCAGAGTGACAAAATGTTTATTGCTTCATTTCAAAATGACTAATTCAGATTTTTCACTTGCATTACAGGAAAGTCAAACTCAAACCAAATATTTTGAATATGTTGTATTTATTTCTCTTCACTGATTGTTTCAGTACTTACCCATCATTTGCTGTGGTTTGAAATAAAGATAATTTTCAGTCTTGAAATCTGAAATTGATCTGCTGTTTTCTGTGGATGGACAGATTTGCCTTACAGCATGGAATTAACTGTTTGTTTGTTTGTCTGTTTTTAATTTCTTAGGGACTGGGGCTACCTCAGGCTTAAGACCATGACAATCAACATAAAGCTGGATTTTCTTCTCTATATATCTGGCAATGAAGAAGTCAGATTAATTAATATCCCTGGATTTAATCACTCCTGAGGCCTCTTCTGGACATCTACAGTTTGAATACTTGGCCTGCAGTGAAAATGCTGTTTTTATATTCTAATTCAAAAAATTATCAGGATATGTCAGAGGTGCAGAATGATTTTTGAATTACGACTGTGAATTAAATTCTCAAGCAACAGACAATTTTTAAAGTTAGGAGGACTGGGAAATAAGTTAGTTCATGCATTTTGGTGAGAGTTCAGGGTTTTTGTTTTAATGTTGATATAAAATTTAAGATTAAAAAAACCCCCAGCACCCCATGAACCTCTTTGTAAAGCTGCTAATCGTACAAAATATTTACTTATGAAGTGCAATGTTTCCTTTACCTCCAACACTCATGCTTTGATTGAATTTTAGAAATCAGAGTATTGGTATCCTAATTTAAAAACACCCCACAGATATTTCCTTTCTGTTCTCATGCTGTTCTTTCTTTTCTGCTCACAGATGGTATTCTGACATTTCTAATATGTATTGCATTTGTATGATAGTTTCCCTATTTTGATAAGGAACTCCAAAACCAGTGAAGTTAGAGAGCAAATCTGATGTCAGACTGAAAATTTGCCTTCCTACTTTTTTTTTCTTTTTTTTTTTTTTTTCTTTTTTCCTTTTTTTGCTAACAGGAAAGAGAGAAACAAGCAAACTCCTTTCAGGAGATAAAAAGATAGATTTATCTTTCTCTTCTAACAACTGAAATCTCTGAGAAACGTCAGGTTTTATCCTGGTGTGTTTCCTTCCTCCTTACAATAATATATGAGAATCCTTTTGATGCCTGATATTACTTTCCTCACCTGCAACCTCTTTGTTTCTGACCTCACTTCCCAGATCACGTAGCTGTTTTTAATCTAGTTTTGATGGGGAAAAATACAGTGTGGATTTAACACTGCGGCTCTTTGTCTAAGTTAAGTTTTACTTATAAAAGTATTCCAATTCCTTTTGTTTCCCTGAGTAACATTTATCCCTCTGAGTTTTGGATGTCCAAAAATTAGCTGTGCACTCCAAGGTGGTATCTCAGTTCCCTCTGCAGGCAGTGCAAGAGGATTATTCACTCTCCCTGTCTGAGACATTTTTGGGGAGGAGTCAAATAGTGTTTGCACCTACCAGTCTTTCAGTACTAGCTGTGCTGGGAAACTAGCATGGCCTGCCAGCTGGAAAAGGAAAGAAAAAACTCCCACTTCTCAAATGCAGGAAGTTGCCACATAAGAATTTGCAAAATCAGTCTTTTTCATAAAGGTTGCTGGAAAAAAAAAAAATCAGAAATGTCACCGTGGATCCTGCATGCTCGTTTTTCAAAGTAATTTTTAAAGAGAAATTTCCTAATATTTTGAGCACGATCAAAAATTCTGAAATGTCAAAGTGCTTATCTAATGAAAGCTAAACTTTCAGTACTGAGAATCATGGAATCATTAAGGTTGAAAAAGACGTCTAAGCCCATTGAGTCCAACCTTTAGCCCAACACTGCCAAATTCACCACTAAACCACATCTCTAATAATATTTCATGACCATCTGAGGGAGTGATTTCAGCCTCAATGAAGTACAAATGTGTATTCCTTTTGCAACCAAGGCAGCTGCTAGCACCACATATTTTTAGCTGGGATTTCAGCACAGAACAGGTCTCATTTGTTTAGCTGGAGTAGCAGTTTCCAGTAGCCCTGGGTGCCCTTCCATATGGGAATATGAGATGTCTGCTGACTGATGTGATGACCTTTTAACGTTGGGTAGAAGCTCAGCATGTAGGCTACACACAGACAGCCCTCACAGCCCCAACCAGGCTTTCAGAGTCAGACCTTGAGGTTTTACTGTCCTTGTCATGGAAGCAATGCCAAAATCATTCCAATGGTTTCAAAACCCAGAGATGAAAAACTCAGGAGCAAGACTTGTGAGAAATCAATCCAGCAGAGAGAGAGGGAGTGGGGATAACGTTCAACTTCCAGATTTTCTGGAAGCACCAAGTGACATTCATGTGAGCCGTGGCATACCTCCAAATGACAGAACAATTTAATTCCTTCTACTTTATTCCTTACCCTAAGAGATGTTATTCAATCCTTAGGAGTGATGACAAAGCACGAAGAGTGCACATGAATAGAAATTAGACACAAGCGTGATCATTTGAGGCAAATATAGGGCTAAGTAAAGAGCTGTGCAGCACAGAACAGAGGGACTGAAAACTGCAGGAACATTTGCAATCTGCAAAGCTACTCACCAGATCTTAACAGCAGGCAGCAACAGATTTGCATTTGTTTTATTTTTTAGGAATGCTGCACTCAAATTTCTATAGTCAGTTGTTTCTTCCAAGATGCTGAGTGTGATTGTACTTGCTCACTGATATTTTCCAGAAACTTTAGTCAATACTTTCAATAGTCCACCAAGCCCTATTGATTTTGATGAAATTTGGTTTCAAAAATCAAGAGAAAAAACTTCAGAACATCAAAAGTTAGTATTTTAGAGGCTTTGGAAATTCAAATTTTGGTGTTTGTTTACAAAAACCCTTTTAAGCACAAACTGACTGCTATTTTTTAAATAAAGAAATGTAAAGGATGAGACTGTTCAAACAAAATTATCAGAAAAAGTGTTTCTGTGAATGGGAAAATCTGGTTGTTGGATTTTTTTGCCAAATATAGTTTGTGTACGTACCCAGCGTTCAGCAATGCTCCCCTGACGTTGCAGTTCTCTGATAAACAGACACAGAAACAGACATACAGACATTGTCACCTTCACAAAGAAATCAGTTCCAAGTAAAATATTAATTAATAGGGCAGTTGTTTCAGGGAGGGGAGTAGATGCAGTTGATAATGCACCAATTAGAGGATAGGAGAGGGAAGTGCCAGGATTCCATGTGCTGTGAACTTACAGAGCTTTGCTGGACTTGACTGCTCTATACAGAATTACACTGCTGAGATGTGACTGATTAACCTGTAGGCTACATGATTCTTTTGCAGCTGAGAGGTCATTTAAAGATAAAAATGCCCCCTGAAATTCCTGAACATTAGGAAAGTAAGCTGGCTAAGGATACAATTGAAGGGACATTGGGATCCCATTACTGTAAAGAAAACATATCAGTCTAACACTCAGCTTTCTCTCCTCTCCCTCCACAGACCTGACAAGCTTGTGCTGAGCTTAAGATCGAGGTTTTGGCCCTCACTTCAAGCTCTACCCATTATTTTGCACCTACCCCTGACTGTACTTGTGCCTCTCAAACCTAAGGCAGAGAGTGGTTGGTTGACTCCCTGTTTGACGCCTGTGGTCATCCCGTCCAAAGAAGAGCAACAAAGTTGGTGAGGGCTCTGGAGCACAAGTCTGATGAGGAGCAGCTAATGGGAGCTGGGGGTGTTTAACCTGGAGAAAAGGAGGCTCAAGGGGAACATTGTCACTCTCTACTGAAAGGAGGATGTAACAAGTTGGGGTTCAATCTCTGCTCAAAAAACAAGTAACTGGATAAGAGGAATAGGTTTCACATTGTGCCAGAGGAAGTTCGGGTTGGATATTAGGAAAAATTTACCAAAGGGTTTGTCAAGCATTGGAAGAGGCTGTGAAGGGAACTGGTTAAGTCACCATCCATAGAGATATTTAAAAATGTGCAGATGTGGCATTAAGGTGTTACTGAAACTGGCAGAATAAACTCCTCAACACCAGTGTTGCATTTGTAGGGAATGGAATTACAGAAAACCTCCTGACTCTGACAGAGAACACACACAACACTGTGCTTGAAGAGATAGAAATGTGTAGCANCGAAGCCTGTCCGCGGGCAGAGCCGTACCTGTCCCGGTGTCGGCGGGTGACAGGGAGCCGGGTCAGCGGAGGGACAGCTCCGGGCGGAGTCACCCCGGGACAGAAATGGATACATGTTTTGATCTGCGACCTTGGCAAAGGCTGCCAGAGTTAGAGCAGTGAGCTTTTACAGTGTAAAGCAATAATGTATTTTCGTAGTTTTAAAATATGCTTTATAAAGGCAGAAATATATTTTAGTAAGTAGAAGCATATTTTGTACAAGTAAAAAGTTATATCGAGTAAGTAAAGAATTTTAAAGTTTAGCAATACACCTTATAATAAAACCTTTTAGAAATTTAGAAAGTAATAATGTAGGCCTTTGTAGCAGACCTAAGTAGCAGTAAGATGACTGGTTAAGAAAATACACATTACCGTACACATTACCGTGAAACCATGTTAAAACATATTAGATAATGATTGGTACAAATATGCTGGTGAGCTTTGTGGCACTTGCTTATTGGCTTAAAAAAGTGTATAAGGCCTTTTAACTAAAACTAGTGTGGCTTCGAAGGTAATGGCATTACTTGTAACATCTCTCCTGTCTCACCCTTCACTGAGACTGATCCTACAATAAACTATATTTATAATATCTCTCAGTTATCCCCATCTCTACAAATCCTGACAGCATTAAGGAGCAGGAATTCTATATTAAAACCCTGGGGATATCTCCATCTATTGTACATGCCAACTACAGAAAAAGCTCCTGTTGAAATACTGTATTTTACTTGCATATTCATAAGTTTTCCCAGAAGAAACATGCATATAATAATCATTCCCAAAAGTCATTAACATATTTTCCTTTCCCTTAGCCTGTGCATTCTTTTATACTGGGGTCCCTCTGGTGGTCCTTGGTGGTCCAAAGTTCTCCACGAACTTGGTGTCACTTCCCAAATATTGGGCTGAGTTGGCATAACTAGTCTGCTTCATTGTTCTGTGAGACACTTGATTGACCAAGTGCAGCTTCTTGTTCCTTTCTTTGTTTAAAGTTTAACGTGATCCTACAGAGTAAGCATTGTATTTTCCACCGGCGGGGCATGTAGTTCTTCCTCTGGCAACATTTCCCCCCTTTGAAGATTTTGAAGCTTGTTTTAGTCTCAAGCCTTCATAAGCCTCACTCTGCTTTTTTACAAACATCATATTTGTTCCTTGTGTTGCATTTACAGTCACGGTTTTTAAAGCAAGTGTCATAGTCCCAATTATCACTACAATCACAATTATACTTTGCAAGAGGGAGGCCAACCAACCAGAGAAAATCCAAGTCCTTTCAATACTTTATTCATCCAACCATTTTCTAATCCTGCCCTTAATTTTCCGCTAGATGATGCAACTGATTTTATCCTCTCCATCTGATCATCCAACTTGGTAGTCACATTTGGAATGTGTATATGACAGGTATTGTTTAAATGTCAGTAAATATCCCACCACCAGTTTTACCTGGCAGCCAGGAGAGTGCCAGGGCAGAGCACTGATTGTAGAAAGTTATAAAGAACATTCACCACATGGTGTAAGATGCCTGGTAAAGCACCCGCAGGGTTCTATTGGATACAAGAGTTCACTTCCATGACTTAGTCACCTGTTTTTACATGGTCCAGAGCAGGAGTCCTCTATCATGGGATTCCTGTGCCTTGAGAGACATCATTTAGCCTGGTGTAGCTGGGGGCCAATGGTACTGTCATGTAAAGAAAGACTGAGGGATGGAAAACCCATAAAATAGAATGAAAACAATCAGCCTCACCACTGAACTAATAATTCACATTTATTTGTACGAAGGATGCCCATATTGTCACCAGCATAGCCTGTATGGAACAGAGGTGCTGCTGGAGAGCCCTTGCTAGTGGCTGGCAGACCATGAGGGAAAAACAGAATTTACTTAGCTTTTTGTTATACCCTTACACAGTATGTATTTGCTTGTAGTTGCTGTTGGTGACAGCATGCTGCTAAAAATGGACATTTACTATTGCTTGGAATAGGCATTTTTATGCTCATATGTGGTTGCTTAGGAAATTTATACAGCAAGATCACCCATCCATGAGTTTGTGAAGACTTACTGGAGCTCCCTTCATCTTCAATGTTTCAAATTCATCTCTGAGACGGTTGCTTGGATGTATGATATGGTGCAATTTCAAATTCTTTCAAGGAAAAAGCTATTAAGGAAATGTCTAGTGAAAAAGCTGTTTGGAAATAAATTTTGACTGCTTTTCAACTGTTTTCAGCCTTTAAAGTCCAAAACGCATAGGAAACAACAGAAGTATGTTTACAATCACAGATTATACAATTAATAGCTGATGACTTTCAGACAATAGCAGTGTGTTTAGTTTCCAAATATAAATATTTATAATGGAAACACTTAATGACTTAAGCATCTGATTTAACTGCCCTTCCCTTCCATTGCCTGGTCTAAACATTGTACGGGATTCTACTGGCACTAATTTCTGAAGTAAAATATTTATATCAGTGTTGTGTAATATGCTGGCTAGGTACCTCCAGCAGATATAACCCCCCACACTGGTTAATAGGAAAACGTCATTCCCTGGGGTCATGGCAAAGAAAGAAGTGAGTAAACTCATTTATTTTCTGTTCCAGTGCAGGGTGTGAAAAGTGAGCACTACGTTTACTGCCCCCATAGGGGTGGGTGAACTCTGAACTTATCAACTACAAACAGATTAATCCTTCAAAGATGGACATGAAATTCACTTGCAGGTGATGACAGACTCTTCAGTCTTTGATTCCTGAGACTGGTATACCTGAAAGAGTCTTTATTTCCACAGGGGGGCAAGCATATGCTTTTATTATCTTCAGTCAAATTCAACAATTAGGTATATACATAGAGTAGCCTTTATAGTTACACAGTTTAAGGGAGATAGACTGCAGTCTAATGCTGTCTTGATACTCTTCCAGCCTCCTACGTGGCATTTCCCTCAGCAATTTTTCTCCCTCTTCTGTTACTAGCACACCAGCACACCTCTAGTGTGTCTAAGCAACAGGGTTGCCTTGTACATGATGCTGAGTTATCATCTTGTTTCAATTCACAAATGTTTTCCCATGGTGGACCCCAAAGCTCTCCATAACATCATGGAATTTCCAGTAACTTGAGTTAAAGTTAATCAAAAAGGACTAATCCTAAAAACAATCAAGCCATCAAGTGTGCTGGTTTAAAAAAAACCCCTGAAATCTGAAAGAATTGGCTACTTTTGGCTTACTAGGTCAGACCTAAGATGTGGACTTCTAACCCTGCTGTGTTCAGGCAGCATTTTCACTCCTGTATTTCAGAAATATGTTTGTCTGTTTGTGTGTACATACAACATGTAGGCATACATTTTAAATGTCAAGCTGTGTGAAGAGAGCCAGTCTGAGAGACTGAGACAAAGACAGCAACTTTTAGAGGTCTGTTGTCTTCATTTTCCAGGAAGTACATTCCTTATAAAGCCAAAATAAAATGAAACAGAATTATTAAGTATGGGAAAGGATTTAAGGTCGGTCTTTGATCCAAAGGAAAATAGACATTTAGGCTAAACCATTCAAGGGAGGAATTGTGTAAGCATTAAAGATGAATTAAAATTAATAGTGGAGGGAACAGCGACTACATTTCTCCACCTGAACAGACAGTGCTCCTAAAAGAAATCTAATAAATGTGGCATGAAACAGAAGTGACAGAGCACTGGAGAAGGAGAGGAGAGGAAAAAAGTTAAGAGGCAAGACAGGCATTAAAGTGCCCTTTGGGATCTGTAATGGAGTTCACTTTAAAGGAGTTCACACAAGCAGCAGTTTGACGTGGCTGATACTGCCTCATTCTTGCTTTGAAAATTCCTGTAATCAGATGTTCCATTCCAAAAGACATCTTAACTGAGAGGCAGCAAATAGCAAAAAGTAGGGAAAGATGCCATGGGACAACGTACAGTTTGATAAAATGGATTTTGGCTTACATTAGTGAGATATTTGGTTGTTGCTGCAGGTTTCTGGTGCTGGCCCAGAGGAGTGATAGGAGTCAGATATAACTGGAACGACATCAAGCATGATCAGGGGATGGTGTCTTAACAAGAGACCTGCTACCAGCAGCACCACTGCCACTGCTCCTGGATGCTTTCAGCTGCTCTGCTGGAGGAAAACAGACTTGTTTGCACCAGAGTTTTATACTGTGTTTATAATTAGGTCATAATTTGTACCACAAGCAGAGCTTTTAAGGTGGTGGAGAGAATGCACACCCACCCCTTAGAGCCTAGGCACTGTAAATGATTTATAGATGTAGTTAACTTTATGGATGGCAAATGTTCACCTTTATGATATATTTAGGAAGGTGCCTGAATATTTCGCAGGAAGGGCTTTTGTTATCAGCTCTCTTCTGTCCAGACAAGGACAGATCATTTTCTTAAGGTTATGCAATAACTCAGCGGGGTGCCTTTCTCTTGTGGTCTCCCTATACCATTCAAATAAGGATAATAATGGGAAATGAAAAAAACCCAAAAAGCCCCAACAGTGTTCTGGCTCAGCATAAGCAAATTTAATGTTGAGAAACATTACTGCTGTTATTTACAGAACTGCTCTGAAATCCTGATCCTGAATTCACATACACTGAAAAATGTTTTCTAACTAAAAGCAAACTCCA
Source organism: Mystacornis crossleyi (assembly GCA_013400655.1). NCBI lineage: Eukaryota > Metazoa > Chordata > Aves > Passeriformes > Timaliidae > Mystacornis > Mystacornis crossleyi. The sequence continues at coordinate 2,880 of VYZQ01046577.1, read as the reverse complement.
GAGGAATTCACAGACAGAAATGGACCATCCTAGTATATTATTTGGCTTACTTCACTAACTCAGTTTAGTCTGAGGTTACTGAATTTATAGAACTAGTTAAAGACTAATTGTAGGCTAGTAATAGGCATGACAACAGCTCTAATATACTGGTATTGTCAATAATATTAGTTAATTGGTTTATTCAAACTGTTTTATCATTTTAAGTGAAAAAATACCCAATGTGTAACTAACCCAAGTTTTTCCTAGCAACAGAGGCACTGGAAACAGAACCCAACATAACCATTATAATAATCAATTTTGTTCTTTAGTCCAGAGCTGGCCACTAATTACTTTGGACATATTTTTGACTATTTTATTCCCATATGTTATGTTACTATCACAAACTGAATTCTTCCTTTTTATTTTTTCCTTATTCAGAAGAGATTGGATGTAACTAGAGAAGGAAAAATGTTAAACAGCAAGTGATTGGAAGTGCTAAGTCCAGCTGCTGGCTGGTTCCTGGTAACATCCCGTAGAGATCCATGCTGGGGCCCGTAGTTCACTGCTTAACAACTTTATTAATGAATTAGATGATGTGCCAGAGTTCTTTCTCAGCATGTTTGCAGAAGATGTTTGCTATTCAAGGAGACCTTGCCAGTCTGGAGATGTGGCTGACAGAAGCTTCATGAAGTTTAACAAAGGTAAAAGCAAAGTCCTTCCCCTGAGACAATGTGACCCCAGCACCAGATGGGGGCTGGGACTTCTGAGAAGCAGCTCTGGAGAAGAGCAACGGAGGGTCCTGCTGGACCCCAGGCTGACCAGAGATGAGCAATTGTAATAAAGAAGGCGACATCCTCCTGGGCTGCATTAGCTATAATTCAGCCATTGNCATATGTTATGTTACTATCACAAACTGAATTCTTCCTTTTTATTTTTTCCTTATTCAGAAGAGATTGGATGTAACTAGAGAAGGAAAAATGTTAAACAGCAAGTGATTGGAAGTGCTAAGTCCAGCTGCTGGCTGGTTCCTGGTAACATCCCATAGAGATCCATGCTGGGGCCCGTAGTTCACTGCTTAACAACTTTATTAATGAATTAGATGATGTGCCAGAGTTCTTTCTCAGCATGTTTGCAGATGTTTGCTATTCAAGGAGACCTTGCCAGGCTGGAGATGTGGCTGACAGGAGCTTCATGAAGTTTAACAAAGGTAAAAGCAAAGTCCTTCCCCTGAGACAATGTGACCCCAGCACCAGATGGGGGCTGGGACTTCTGAGAAGCAGCTCTGGAGAAGAGCAACGGAGGGTCCTGCTGGACCCCAGGCTGACCAGAGATGAGCAATTGTAATAAAGAAGGCGACATCCTCCTGGGCTGCATTAGCTATAATTCAGCCATTGTGCCTCGTCATATTGATCCTTCTCTTCTAGTCAGCACTCGTTACGCCTGTCTGGTGAACCATGTCCTGAGCTCTCCAGTGAAAGACAGACGTGGTCTGAGTCCAGTGGAGGGCGACTCACTGGATGGAGTCAGTGTAGATGAGCTCTCAGCCTGGATGGGGAGCAGCAGTACCAGACTTAAAAGAAAGAGAGGAAACTGAGTTTGTTTTTGTGAAAAAAAGAGAAAACTTCAGGGGTGATTTTTTTGCTGTCTGATTCTCTCTGACTGGAGGATACAGAGAAGACCAAGAGACTTTTCAGAGAAGTGTGCAGTGACAATATGAGAAGCTGTGGATCCAATCTGCAACATGCAGAATTCAAACTCAGTATAAGGAAACTATTTTTTACCACAAGAGTGATCAGAACTTTATCACAGGTACCTCCAGGGAATCTGGAATCTCCATCCTTGGAGATGTTCTCTCCATTACTAATCCAAGTTCCAAGAAAAGCCGAAAGATTGCCCTTTTGTCAAAACTCTAAAAATTACTTCTTTAAACATTTTGGATGCAGCTGTTGCAGAAAGGAGGTCAGATAATTTGTCCAGTTGCAGTGTCTAAATAGAACCCATTTATTTTCCCAAATGTATCTTTAAAAAAATATTTCTTTAATGAAGTTTGCATGTCCAACTTGACATCTGGGATCATCTCATCTTCTTCAGAAACACACAAAATACTGATTTCAATGCTGTTGCTAACTCTAAACAGAAAGTGAAGTTCAGGTTGCATTAGTTCTTCTGCCAAAGCAGGAAAGACCTGACTTAAATCCCTTAGATGGTGAGATGAGTATTTCCATGGTATTTCCACCAGACTAAGAAAATGTAAGTGGACAATTACATTGCACGTGTTAATGCTGTGTCAATTTGATCTTGTGGTAAAGTGGTGCTACAGCTCCATGCACAAATCAGATAACACTGGGGCACTACAATTCAACCTTTTCTATTTTAAATTATTAAACTAGTTGCTGAAACTGTTTTTTTTTGTTGTTGTTGTTGTTGTTGTTTTTTTCCCAGAGCCAGCTAGGGTTCTCTCAGGCAATTTTTGGGCACAATCTGAAAGTCAGCATGAGCCAGACACTTTAATCCAGACATCTTTTTTTGGAGGTTTAGAGTGTTTAAGAGTTGGGACATGTGGGGAAATAATGGAAGATGGGTGAGAAAGATTGTAAATATGCTCAAGTGACTTGCAGCTGAGGTGTCAAAACCCACACATATTGTACTAATTGTTGTTTGGCCTTGGGTGTTGGACAAATAGAACATCTGTGTTTAGATAACACAAGCTTCTGACAGGCTTAGAGGCACCCTACCAAATCTCCTTGTGATTCCTGCCCTGCTGTGGAAAAACAGAGCCCAGTGATAATTACACCTGTGTGGATGCCTGAAATACAGGTGAAAACAGCAGGTTTGTTGGTCTTCCAGCATGGATCAAAATCCATGGTGCCTGCATCCTCACTTGTGTGCCTCTGCCCAGGT
>VYZQ01046571.1:52088-84180 GCA_013400655.1 Mystacornis crossleyi | reverse complement strand
AAGGAAGAGGTTTGGGAAGCAAGACACAGGGTGCCAGGTAGGACAGTAAAATCAAGCGTCTCCTTCTAAACTTCTCTAGAAACATTCCCAGCAGTAAGGAGAGGTCCACACTGATGTGGAGGGACACAGGTTCCCAGAGCAGCTGCACAAGAGAATCAAGGAAGGTCCTACTCACGTGGCTGATACTCCAAGATACTTCCAGAAGAGACTGGTTTCTGTGAAGCCACAGTGGAATGAGAATGAGGGACATGGGACATCTGGCTTCAAACTGGCATGCTGGCTGAATAGACATGCAGGGAAGGGAAATAATCAGCAAGACACGGAAGTGACAGGCCACAGCTTGTATAGGAGGGTCAGACTAGGCTGTGGCTATACGGAAAGGGCCTATGAACTCCATAACAAAAGAAGCAGCACAATCAGCGAACTCCAGCAACTAAAGCCCAATTTTCATAGACTTAAGGTGTAACTAGGATAACAGTAGGATGTTAATGCCCTCTGACCAGGTTGGAGACGTTTACTATGGCCGGGTTTGGTTATAGAGCAGTAAACTGATTGAAAGTGAGAAATTACTAACCAACTTGTTCCCACTCAGAAATAAGATCTAACAGTTGTAATAACTCGTGGAAGAATTTGTTCAGCACTCAGAAACTGTCCCAAAGCTGGTGGAAGATGGCAGGATAAAACACAAAGAGCAGAATGGGAAGGGCTGCAACATGCTTCCCGACAATTGCTTCGGCCCATGTGTAACAGAAATGGTAAAGATCCAGAGAAGAGCTACAAAGACAGAGAAAAATATGGAGACACTCTGATGTTAGAGTGATTCAAGGATTTAAGTGACCAAGGTTATATAGGATGGAGAAGTGATAAACCACAGAAAACAGACCAGACAGAATAGACGATCATGAGTAGAGAGGAGCAGAGGTGGATTATTTGCTTTCTTTTCTAATATAAGAACTAGAGAGCATCGAGTGAAACTAGCAGGTGGCCAATTTAAAGCAAACAGAGGGAGGTGGATCTTCATGCAGCAGGTAATTAAACAGTAGGACATCCTCCTTTGAGATGCCAGTAGTTCACAGGGGATCCCAAAAAAGCACCTGTACACATTCACAGAAGGAAAAAAACCCATGAGGTCTATTAAATGTAAAGGCACCAACTCTGCCTCAAGCACCCCCAAAGACCCAAATTTCTAGAGGCTAGAAGCTCTTTGGCATCCTTCGAAAAGTCCTGACTAGAAATGCCTGCAAATGGTTCAGGGCAGGAATGCTACTCCAACATTTCCCTGCGAGCAAAGAGTAAAGCAGTGTGGGCTGGCTTTTGCAATACTCAGTAGCTGTTATTGTTTCTAGTGTGTGCTTTTAATTTGTTTGCAGGATGAGCTGGCTGTGATAAATGCTGTAGTTTATGTATCAGGAAATACTGTGTAGAAAAAAAATTAATAATTTAATGTCTCACTCAGAGGACACTGTTCACAAAGTGGCACGGCCATGAATTACATTAGCTGGTTTTGGTTTAAGAAAAGTTGGCTTCCCTGAGAAACACTAGCCAAGCCATTGGGAAGAATTTGCAGCTCGCTCTTGCCAATTCTTCTACCACCTTCGCCTGATCTCAGTGGAGCACATTCAAGGATTTCGAAGCATTCTGCACATTGACAAAGGCCTTCCCCTCCACATCTCCCAGCACCACAAAATCAGAAATTATACCAGAAGTTAAATCTTCTGTTGTGATTCCTTTTTTTAATGCTGAAATGTAATGGGAATGGGCAGTTTTTGTTCTCTAAACTTAACTTTCAGCAGTGACACATTCCATCCAAAAAGAGACTTTACCTCTTGTGGATGCACTTTCAGTAAGACCTGACAGCTTTAAAATCAGAAAATTTTACCCAGAAGCATCATGTATCCACAGCCTTTCCTCTGCAGAACTGCCAAAGTTTGCAACTTACTCTCTTAATCACCTTCCTTAAGAATCCAGCTACTGGAGTCAGTTGTTTCCATTAGCATCCTGCCTTTCCCTGACAAGTGAGTCACTTTTCTGGCCTGGAATTCATTTCTGTGAGAAAAAAAACCTTCAAACTGGGAATCCCTTAAGTTCCAGAAGGTAAATAAGTACGCCAGGCACTTTTTTTTTTAAAGTTTAGTAATATTTTTGGGAAGCTTAATAACATTTATGATATCTTCCCTTTCTGCTGCTTTTGTTGTGGGTTTTACCTGGTCTTTATGTGGAGCTGACTATACCATCGTTTTGATTCTTAAAATCACTGTCACAGGCATTTGGACTATTCATATGTGGAATTGGAGTAGCTGAATTTTCTCATGGAGCTGGAACTCAAGCTTACCTACTCACCTACAGCTGACCTGTTTATTTTTCTGATACATTGAAGTAGGAAAGCTAATTTACATTACAGGCCAGTATCAAGAAAATAAATCAATTCTTGCTTTAATATTATTACCCACATCTTCCTGAGTGCCAACATCCATTTTTAAACATGATGCACAGTTAAATTTATTTTCAGTTTTAATTCTTTTTGTGAAAAACATTCCAATGCTGATGTAATCTTTAGCACTGATATTTTTAGATACTAGATAGTAATGACACCTTTCTTATTAAAAAAGCGAAAAACAGACAAACAAAAAACCCATGAGATTTTTAGAGCTAAGAATTTAAAGTATTTGCATATTACTTTAACACAAATAATCACCCAAAGTATAATGGAAAAGTGTTGATTAACCTTTTAAAAAGTTCTAATTAAGTTGTCCTCTGAAATTCATTTGCTGGAGGGTTGTTTGTTTGGGGGTTTTTTGTTTCATTTACTTTGTGTGTATACTGTTGTGAATAAAAGGACTGTCTGGGCTTTGGTGTTTCTGCAGTGTTCTAGAAGTATTTCTGCTCATGTCAACATTCATAGAAACTAAAGCTTGTTGCTAGAACCCTGGAGATACAGCTGGGTCTCTTCTTCCTTACCCAGCTTCTGGAGGGAAAAAAATTAACTCGCTTAAGTCCCAGTCGAGAAAATAAGCCTTTAAATAAAAGGATATGAGCAATTCCTCTCAAGCTCAGGGAGAGCCTTCATGCATCTGAAGTTAATGTGCACACAGGAGCATGGATGGGGAGAGCCTCCCACCCCTCCTTCTTTGCCTTCATTTAGTCCAAGTTCCCTGACTCGAACTTCTTGTGGTCTTTCCCCCTTTTTTCTCCCACTCTAGTGGCTGCAGGGTAGTGTGTAGCTTGCTCAGACTGCTCCTATAGGATTCAGGCCCCTGCCCGTTCCCGTTCGTTCCCGGCAGGGCGCAGCTGTGTCACCTCCAGCGACAGAAGCCCGGGCTGAGGCCCTCCTGGCCAGCTGCAGCAGGAACCCCTGGACAGCAGCAGGCCTGGGTGTCGGCAGCACCACCCCAGTGCTATTCATGCAGCACAAAGAGGGAATTTCCTGAACGTGCTTCAGAGTAAATCCATCCTTAGGGTATTTCCTTTGGTTCTGATTGGGCTGCGCCAGCAAGGACACCTACCCATGAGAGGCTTAACAGGGTGTCTAAATTAATCAGTACTTCTCAGCTCTCATATTCCAGCTGTGGTGTTCTTCTGATTGCTAAGAAATGAGATGGTGGGAGTGTTGCTTTGGTTTTATTGGTAATAATTGAAGTAATAATTACAGAAAACTGTTCCAGATGGAAAAATCTGTCTGCTCAGACCAGATCTCTAAACAGCAGCTTCTCTAAACTGCAAAATAAAACTTTTCCATTGCAATTCAAAGCCTCTTGCACTTTCAGGAAAGCCATGTGTCTTCACAAAGGTGTGGCTGCAAGCCAGACCAATATGATTGGGAAGGTATAACAATTTCTTAGTAGAATAGATGTCTGTCAGAGGTTATTATTTTATCTCTTGGCTCTTTCTGACTGAATTTGCTAAGGGCTGGTTAAAGTCACATCTTTGTGAAGCTGCTGTAGGAGAACAGGTAGGTGGGAAGAGCCTGTCTCCTGAGTCCCAACCAAGTATATGACACAGAAGAACACTACTGAGGACTCTCGTGCCTGTTCAGTTACTTGTCACTGCTTTTATTTGGCTGCAGTACTTCAGCTCATCGCTCTGCCAGCTCAGCTCTACACAATTCATTTTATTTACTAGGAGAGAAGAAAGGGAACCAGGAATTTTCTTAACAGCATTATGTGATGTTTTGGGTTACTCACATCTCTTGGCCCCCACAGCAAAATTTAGGGAGGGAAGAAGTCCTTTAAAAACACGTACAGCATCTTGACATTTCAGGACTGGAGTGGAGTTTGGCAGAGAAAGCCTGGATGGGAGCCAGGCTGCTTCAGCAGATCATACCTGAAAATGATCCTGCTTAGCCCTGCTTTAACTGAATGTTTCACTGAAGTGGAAGCTTTTATGGTGATTTTCCCAGTGAAACTGAGGTAGAATATAAAGGTAAGTGATATGTTGCCTATTGGCTTGACATAGCAGAATGAATATGTTTCTTCAGGATAATAATCAGATATGAAGAGCTTTGCTTCATATCATGTGTAAACACATGCTTTGATTTATTAATTCAAAACTTATTTATTGTTAAAAACAGCTCAATTCTCTTTGTTGAGGGGAAAGACACTTTTCTCGTTCCACCTTTCTGTTTGTAGTGGATTTTCACATAAAAAGAAGACTTTCCAGGGATATTTAATGTTGTGCAGAAATGTTAACCAGGCACATTCCCCCATCAAGCACTCCCTGAAGCAGATGATACTCTTCCTTAAATCCTGTCATGGTCCCATGGCTTTGTGGGGAGAAGGGTTCCACCCCATGACAGGGGTGATTTCCTCCCCTCCAAAACTGGAAGACAGGAGGACAGAGGGAGCCAACCCACCCATGGGACTTTCCCCAGACTGCCCTGGGCATCCCCTGACAGATGTGCCCACATGGACAAACCAGTATCCCAGCTCCCATCCCCACTTCTCATGGTCCATGCCAGTGCACCCCTTTGCTGGGCAAGGGGGGTCGTCAAGGACCACTGCCCATGTCAGGAGGAGAGGCAGAAGGTTCTGGGACGTGGCCACCTCACTGACCTCTCAGTGGCAAAGGTGCCAATAAAGGGGATCCTCCTCAGGGGGTTTCCTGCTGACAATACAGGCAATTCTCTGTGTGCCCCCCAGCTTGTCTGACCCTGCAGAAGACTCTTACGCTACATGTTTGGGAGGCTATTTAAATATAGCTCCAGCCTTTCCTCCTTGGTGCACTCCCCAGCTCACACTGCAGCATCACCCAGCATGATCAAAAAAGAGAAAAAAAAGAAGGACCCAGTTATAAACAGTTAATTTAAGGCTTTTCTATCTGAAGTTAAAATGGTCACTACGAGTTACAAATCCATTTCCAACTCACCACCCTCTTAAAAGCTTTGGTTCTTTCACCTTTCCAAATCAGTGTTTAATTATTAACAAAAGAGCAATTTTTGGATAACAAGGCCTGTCTGCTGACTGCCTTCATGTATGTGGCCTGGCAACACTGCTCTCCAGAGTCTTCTCCATAACCTCTGCACATCCAGCTGACCATCCTCTCAAAGCAAGAGCAGATACAGCATCTTCTGGATGCACTGGACTAGCTGAAGCTGAGCTCCTCTGCTGCACCTTCTGTGCTAGCTTGTCGAGTCCAGCAAGTTAATCTGAAAGGCAGCAGCTGGCCCTGCTGAGCTGTTTCTGGAGTGCAGCTTGTCCATGACTCATCTCTCCTGCAGCCCATCTCACTGCACTTCTTTTTTGACAAGTAATTTCTGCCACTCTGGCCGTTGCCCTGCTCTCAGGTTTGCTAAGCCCACATAACTGAGGCTTTCAGAAGTGAGTGGATAATCAATGTCAGGGTCTGAACAAGAAACCTTTCATGGCATTGTAAAAGCTGATATCAATTTTAAGTCATCTGTTCCCAGAATCTTCTGTTGCTACTGGGATCTTGATAGGGTTACTGGGGTACTATGTGGCCTATTTTTGAGGAAACTGCCTTGAGTTCTTCAGAGAACTGCTGTAATGCAGCTGGAAAGATGCTGAGTTGGTATCTGAGCACAAGGGATCTCAAAACCCTGGACAGGGTTGCTTTATCACTTTAAAAGAAAGCGGTCGTGGGAGGGGAAGGGAGGAGGAAAGCTCTTGGCTATTAATAGAGAACATGAGTAGGAGCTTTATTTTGAATGGCTTCTTTAATTAGTGACATGCAATGCAGAAGCAAAGCTCGTGATGCACCCTACCTGCTGAATTCCCAAGCACAGATCAGAGAGAGGCAGACAGATAAAAGACCATTGCTGTGCAGGGGAGTTTTGAATAGGCCGAGCTAAAATGCCCGAACTAAAAAATAACCAGGAGATCAATCAGCCTTGATCTTCAGAGGGACTGTCTCTTAAGGTAGGCTAGTGGAGTCAGTGCCAGCTCAGACTCAGGAAATTTAAGTTACCTTCCCAGTCTTACCTGCCTGCTGTGAGGTTTCCTCATTACTCTTATTTCTCTCAGACTTTGTCTTTTATGTCCATGTGGATGATAAGCTCCCAGAGATAACAGCTGTCTCTTCTTACTCAGTGTTACAGTGTCTGGTACAAACGTGTCTCTCTGTCTCAGGAACACTGCTCTCATACAGTGCTACAAGACATATTGCTTTGTATGGTGGTTCTCCAGTAGTGCAATTAATTTGTGCTTGTGTTTTTGTATTTCAAATAAATCAGCAACAATCAGAAGCAAGAATTTAGGCAATTTAAAGCTAGGAGAATGCTTGCTTCCTTAGCTCTGTAAGTCATGGCATGATGCCTGGACCCATGAACCCAACTGGATTTCAGTAGTACATTACAATAGTGGGACTGGTTTGAAAAACACAAGTCAGGTGCTTGTGGTTACTATTTGCACCTTGCTTTCAGTAATTACATGTGGGGTGACAAATCCTCCTTCTAATGAAAGGAGTACTCCACAGGTATGCATGTTATGATGTTTATAAGCAGTAACCAACCCTGCAGGAAAGTTTTACTATGCAGATACCAAAAGCAGAGGCAAGAGTAAACAGCTACCAGGCTGAGGCAGAGTTCCTTCTTTCACAGTAAAGTAGCTCCATGGGAATGCTGACTCACCTGCTCCCTGTATAATAGAGGTGGAGAAAAAGCAATTATGTATAATTTCACTGCATTTCTTTTCCTCCTGCACTGCCGTTTCACTTGTGGAGTGGATCTGGCTAAAGAGTCAAGAGTTCTCTGTGTGGGAAAGCCTTATAAAATTATACCTTGGGCTAGATATGTAAAAGTCTGATAAGCAGATTTTAATAGTTCCCAGTCAGCTTCAGAGAAAGAGTAGTGTTTCATTGCTTGGTAAGCCAAAACTCAATGCTCATAAACCTGTTGTAAACAGTTTGTGGAACAGTTGCAGAGAACATTACACAAGAGCTGTTCGCAGATCTGCTGGTAGTGTTTGTGCAGGCTTCCCCACTCTTTTCTGACTGAACTGTGTATCTAAGGTTTTCATCACATTCTCTCCCCTCTCTTCCCAGCCTAGGGAATCTTGTTCCTTAAGAAGAACATTTCAGCTCATCTGCAAGTACTTGCTTGTCCGCTGGTGCTGGTCCACAACCAGTCATCCAAAGCAGTGTGACTTTTAGCACCTGGCACTCTCAGCAGCAGCATTTCACTTCACCAGTTGAGAAGTCGCAGCCCGTCCAGTCAATGACTTCTCTCCCTTGGCCAGAGCCAAATACCGCTGCATTAAATGGTTTCATGTGCAAAAGGGAGCAGACATGGAAATAGCTCTGAGAAGAGCTTCACCGCATGACCTATCAACACATCTGATTGCTCATGTACTTCAGCTGTACTATTGCTTTCCTGTCCCTCAGCCTGACAGCACAGCTAAGCTATAACACCAACCCAAACTGATCCAGATACACTATTGTTTTTTCTATTAAGTCACAGAGTCTGGATTCATAGAATCAGTAGAATGGCTTGTGTTGGAAGGTACCTTAAAGATCATCTAGTTCCAAAGCCCTTGCCATGGGTGGCAACACCTTTCATTAGACCAGATTGCTCAGAGTCCTATCCAGTCTGGCCTTGAACACTTCCAGGGATGGAGCATCTACAACTGCTCAGAGCAACCTGTTCCAGTGCCTCACCACCTTCACTGTGAAGAATTTCTTCATACCATCTAATCTGAACCGACTCTCTTTCAGTTTGAAGTCCTGTCATTACATGTCCTTGTAAAAAGTTTCTCTCCATCTGTCCTGTAGGTACCCTTCGGGTACTGGAGGGCCTCAGTTAGGTCACCCCGAAGCCTTCTCTTCTCCAGGCTGAACAACCCCAGTTCTCTCAGCCTTTCCTCATAGAAGTGCTCCATCCCCCTAAACATCCTGGTGGCCCTCCTATAGATTCACTCCTATAGATTCACTCCAACAGGTTCATGCCCTTCCTGTGCTGAAGACCCCAGAGCTGGACTCAATACTCCATGTAGGGTCCCACCAGAGTGGAATTGAGGAGCAGAATCACCTCCTCTGACCTGCTGGCCACGCTGCTTTTGATTCAGTAGTTGTAATAGTCCTGATTAGCTGAAGACATGAGAAAGGTAAAAAAGACAGGTTGCTCAAAATGTCCCTTTGTCTCCCTTTGTTAGTGGTTCTGGTGAAAACACGACCTCTCTCTAAAAGCCTGGTGCTGTAAGCTTGCTCTTCAGATCCTCATCTCCCACTTTGTGCCAGAACTTCAATGCTGTTGCTTGCACACTAAGGCTGGTTATTTTACTAACTTGAAGGAAATGCCTAAAGGACAAAACCCATGGGGCTTGGAGGGCTCACTGTGTGTCCAGTACCACAGGACTGCTGTCCACCTGCCTTCGTTATTCCATGCTTGTGGAAAACTGGGAATAGTGAATGCACAGCCCCCAGCCCACCTGACCCGACACAGCCGTCTTGATTTTCCCAGGCCAAAGCCAGCTAATACCTGCTGGAAGTTAAACTTCTGTAAGACAGCAGGGCTTGATGCACTGCCAGGTACCACAGCAGTCAGCGGGCGCGGGCAGGTAAGACCTCAGGTAAAGCTCCTTCTCGCTGCCCAACCCTGTGCCAGTGAGGCTGGCAGGGCTGCCTGTGCCTTAAAACACCTTTTCTCCCATCCCCCCCAACTCCCGTTCAGGATCTCACTTTATCTCATTAGATCCGAGTTTCAGTTTTCCCATTTCCTAACCAAAACCCTCAGGAGACCTCAGCAAGCTGAGTTGCAGAGTTTGGCTGTGGCTGTGCCACTGTCTCCCATATACGCCTCCGGGACATGGAGCAAAAGCAGCCTGGAAATGGGCGGCACCTGCAGTGCTGTTGACTTATGCCTGCAATCAGTGTTCAGAGTGTTTTGCAATATTTTTCAAGATGGCAAAACAAACGATTCTCTGTTTTAGAAAGGAGGTAAATGGTGAACTCCACTACAGATACCTTATCTCTTGCAGTTATGGAGAGATCAGGACACAGTTGAAAAAAGAAGCCTGAGGAAGAGGAAGCTTGCCTCTGTATTTTTACACTTTTACAGCTCTTATCTTTGGGTTGCAGAGGTTCGTGGCATTTTGCTCCAATCTTTTGCAGGGCCCTTGCACAGAAATGTCTCATTGCTCCGTGCCATATCTATACCTATGTCCACTCTGGAATTGCATTTCCCAGCTTAAGTGTGATACATCCATGTTTTTTTCACTTGCTGCCATGATTCAACTGCAGGTGTCCCAACAAGGGACATGGCTTAGAGCTCAAATCCAGAGTAAGGCCAGTGAGTGAACTGGCTCCCAGCGAATCTCCCCAAAGCTTCATACTTGTAACCTGAATGCAAGACAGTGGCAAGTTCAGTGGGGTTATTATCAGTCCTGTGAGATGGAGATTCTTGTAAAATCACCTCCGTCATTAAAATGAAGGAATCCTGGAAGGTCATGATGTCTTTGCACTGCTTTCATTCTGCTCGGCTCCACACAGGTTTCAACACCCTGTTAATCTCTGGGGCGCTGTAGATGCCCACGATGATCAGTGCAAGAACAAATCGCCCACAGCAGCTGTCACTCACCTTCTTCCCAGTGAAGAAACATGCACAGGAGTCATTTGCCACAGCCATAGGCACCCAAAAAACCCTGATGAGAGCTCACCCCTTCGTATGTGTGGCATGAAAGGAACATAAACAGGAAGCATAAAGCCACAGGAAATTCGACAACTGAAGTTTCTCTGTTCATAGGGTTTGGGGTTGTTTTAGTTCTATTGCTGTATCTTGTGTGGGTAAAGAGTGTTTGCTTTCTCACTTTGTTTACGTAAGAAACATATCCAAGGCATTATCTCTTTAGGTTATGGATTGCTTTTTGTTCCACCTCCTGTAGTGTTACAACCTGGTAACACCAAATTCTAAAAAATTACACCAAGGGATGCTGAAATCCAGCCATAGGGACACAGCTTCAGCCAGAACTTGGGAAGACTGTATCAGTGGGAATATTGTATTGATTTAAATGGATTTGCAGAGCTGTGAATATTGCTGCTGTCACTTGTGCAGGCACTCAGGTGTTGGTAATAAGACAGCCTTCAGTTGCAGTATGTTTCAGTCACTAGGACAAGGCTGATAACTATTATTTTGTTTTGAAGTAAGGGGGAGAAAGTAATGTGCTTTTTAGTATCTCTCAGAGCACTCTTTTTAATCCCTTACAACACTTCTTTTTCTGCTTCTCTCAGAAAATTCTCCCATCTATGAATTTCAGAGATGAGCTGGTTTTCTCCCAAATACTCCAACTCTCAGCAGTGAATGAGGAACACTCCATACTTATCTTCTCCTTTGGTCCTGACTCACCCCTCCTCAGGGATTTCTTTGTTCACAGACACAAACTCCACTCCCTGTGCTGCTGATCCGTTATCCTGTCAACTGTCCGTTGTCAATCCGTTATCCTGTCAAACTGAAAACCAGGTGGAACTCAGAGGCAACACAGAGTGAAATGTGGAGCTTCCAGATCAGTCCGTCCTGAACAATCTCTATCGGTCTGCCTGCACTGTGAGCTGGCAGGGAAACAGCACAGGGAGACCTCAGCACCTTTCCAAACGTGGAAGCAGCCTGCAATGGACACCAGCAGAGCTCACTTTACCCCACATGCTTGCCTGCAGAGGATCCGTGACCTGGCGTTTGCAGGGCATCCTCACAGCTACAACTCGTGCTCAAGAGCTCCACATCTTGGCTGCCGCCAGTGCTTTGCTGGGCCTTCCACAGGTGGTTTTCCCACGGGCAGCTTCCTGGAGGTGGCTGTACTGGTGGTTTTCCCAGCACACCACTGGTCATCGCTCTATTCCTCTGCTGCTTCCCTGTTGTCTTCTGAACATGGTTTTTTGACATGGCCTGCTTGTCTGTTTTCAAGGCTTCTCCTGGACCGCATGTCCACCAAAGCCACCCTTGCCCCACTGCCCAGCAAGTGCTCCTCCACTTTCTTCTCAGCTGCCACCCCATTTGAATGATGCTCTAGAGCAGAATCCTGCACAGCTCCTGCCATCTCTCCAATTACTCCTTAAAATTCTTCTATACTAACTTTAGAAAAACCCACAGCAGGTCTCTTTCTGCACTGCCTGGCATAATTTCCTTGCCTCCTTTTCTGCCTCACTGGTGCTGCCTGCTGTTTCCTTCGCTTGTGAAGTCACAGAATCACAGAATCATTTAGGTTGGAACAGATATTTAAGATCATCAAGTCCAATTCTTGACTTATTACCATCTTGTCAACTGGACCATAGCACCAAGCACTATGTCCAGTCTTTTCTTGAACACCTCCAGGGATGATGACTCCAAAGTCTTTGAGGCTGTAAAGTTTGGGCCTTTCCAGGGAGCCTTCCTGGAGCTTTCCTCAACTCTGTGGGGCAACACAGGTCTGGCAGCAACTACTGCTCAAACTCGTGGCTGATAGAATCAGCTGTTCCTGGGTACATTTTGTGCCCGTCTCACAATGCTGGGCACAACTCTCAGCTAGAGCAGGTGCCTTAAGCTGCTGGGTCACCCACAGCTTGCACTTCTCCTTCCCTGCCTCCTTTTCCCTCTGTTTCTGCCATGTGCCATTAAATGCTGCCACTTGAACACAATTAGCATTGATGGTTTACCTAGAGCTTTTTACTTTTGATATTTAGGGCATGCCCTTGCTTTTGGGTTTTGCTGGTTTAGTCTTTTTTATTGCAGGTCATTGTTATGTTTTAGCTCTAAGGTAAGCCTGGCCCATTCCTGGACTGGGATACCTCACAGGGACTGTCCTCCCTCCTTCTTAATTTTCTCTGCTCCCTGACCTCTTCCCCCTTGTCCCTCACCCCCCAGTTTTGTAATCCAGGCTGCTTCCTCTTTTCCCCTCTCCCTGGGACCATTTTTTTTAGCACTTCCCTTTTTCAGACTTTCTGTGCAGCCATAGATGATGGAGGTACAGCATCTTGGGCAGACACTGGAGTAACCCTTTGCTTCCAGCCACCTGTGGCAGCACAGTTTAATCTCATTAACAACAAACTATTTGTAATCAGCTCTCTGATTACATTCCTGAGGTCAACATCCAAGTTAAAAGACTCAGCGTAGCTACTGCAAAGCTTCCTCTCTCCCAGACGTTTCCAGAGCTACTGGTCAGTAGTTCAAGGCTGCAGCTGCAGGTGCAACCTCCAGGTTGGTTCTTACCTCCTGCTCAGGTCTCCCACCTCACTGCTGCCCTTCTTGGCTTCCCCTGCCTCCCACAGTGGTACCCTTGGGGAAAGCTGATCAAAATGTGCCTGTGTTGACATGGCCCAGCAGGTAAAGCCTGCATTCCATATTCTCCAGCAGGGTCTCCCCAGCTCACCCAGCCTGTGCCTGGCCCTCGAGGGGATACAGCCCTTGCAGCACCCAGCTGGTGACCGGACACAGATGTTATTGCTTGTCCTGCTGCTGTCCCTCCCTGCTGCTCAGGCTGTTGTTCTCTCACCATCACAGAGCCAGGTCACTTTTGGCATCTAAGCCACCTGTTGTTTTTGAACTGATTTCAGTATGACCCAAACTACCACTCTTCTTTTGTGACTTACTTAGAAGAGTGAGTGCCACCCTTTGGGCTTACCTACAGAAACCTGGCGTCCTGCGGGCCACTGAGCCCTGCGCAGCACTGGCCCTTAGAGGGGGTCTGCAAGGAAGCCCCACTAGAGCAGGGTGCTGGCCAGGGAGGCTTAAACATCACACATAGGCATAAAATATGGGAACTAGTGAAAGGGATGGAAGAATCTGGTTTTGATTTTGCCTTTGGATGTGGGTTGGTCACCCTGGTGGAAGGAAGGCTCTAGCATGACCTTACTGCAGCCATTTAATACCTGAGGTGCTCTAAAAAAAGGAGAGGGACTTTTTACAAGGGCAGGTAGTTATAGGACATGGGGAAATGGCTTCAAACTGAAAGAGGGTGGGTTTAGATTAGGTAATAGGAAGAAATTCTCTACTGCCCAGAGAAGCTATGGATGTGCCATCCCTGGAAGTTCAAGGCCAGGTTGGATGGGGCTTCGAGCAATGTAGTCTGGTGGAAGCTGTCCATGCCTGTGGCAGGGGATGCTGAAACTAGATGGTCTCTAAAGTCCCTTCCAACCCAAAACATTCTGTGAGTCTGTGCTTACACTCAGCAGCATCTCCGAAAGCAGAAGCTACCAAACATAAGGCAGAGCTCCTGTTGTGCTGCCGGAGACTCGGTAAAGCTGGATCCTTCTTCTGATGCTTCTCCCATCTTCCATAGATCTCAGGAGACAATTTTATCATAATAGTGTATACATTCTTATATAGATCCCATCCTGGGAGAGAAAAGGTTAACCAAGAATTATGGACTCTTGGCTTTAAACATCAAGCCTGAAGGGTAGAGAAATAAAAGCCCACTTGGGGTTATTCATGAGCTTCCTGAGGTCTTAATAACGGGCAGGCTGAATGAAGAAAGCTACACCTGTGTGGTCCACTCTTACCAGCAGTATGGGCAATGGGATCAGATGTCGGGTGGGGAAGCCAGAGTCTCGCGAGTGCATGTCGAGGAAAAGGACCTCCTGCAGCAGCAGTAGCAGCAGCAGCATCCCCATCACCTAAAGGTCATCCCTCATCCAGAAAGCTCATAGCCTCAGCCGAGGCAAGGTGGGAATGTGCTGAGCATGGGGAGCCAGCTGAGGATGAGGAGGCAGAGCAGAGTAAAGAGGCTCAGCAGGAGAAGCACTTTATGCAGAGAAGGTTACTCCTGCCTTCAGCCAGCCTTGTGGCATTGCATCATGCAGGAGAGGTATGGGCTGTGCATTTGAGGAAGTGGCTTTTAGCTGAATGAAATAAAAGGGAACACAAAATGTTCTGTGTTCCGTTATCAGAAGCAGACAGAAAGAGGAAATGCTTGTCTTTGTTACAAAGGACCTTGCAAATTTAAATCACCCTGTTAGTGTTTACTATTAATCATGTTTTTGTGCCGTTGACTGTAAATTGTGCAGTGGTGGTTGTTTCCACCACTCTTCGTAAAGGTCTTGTGGCTAAATAAGTAGAACCAACATTTTTTTAATGGTCATAGAGTACAGTGGTTGTACTTTATCTTTGCGTCAGGTACTCTCAAACCACTCAGATAATATTACTACTGCTTTATGCATGTTCTGGAAAACCTGTTACTGGTCATCTTTCAGAGGTAACGAGATGGATTTGCATCCGGCTGTTTGCATCCTTTCTGTATTTAATTTGAAGCCAGGAGGACCTATTAGGTCATCTAGGCTGGTCTTCTACACACCCCATCCTGTGGAATTTCATTAGGTAAGTCCCTGTAAAGCTCACCATGTTCAGCTAGACAGAAGTATTCTGGTCTTGTGCGCAGCAGGCAAAAGCAGACCACCATCACCAGTCCTTTGACATCATGGGCAAAATCACTTTTGGGAAATCACTACTGTGCATCTTGTTTTCTCTTGAGGCACTGTAATTATGCAACCGTCTTCATGACAGAACATCTTGATCTCTAAGAAGGGAAAGAACATTGTTTCATTTGTTTGCAAAAGCCAGGTCCTAATTTTTTGGTTTGTGATTATCCAGGAAAATCTGAACTTCAGAATTTGATTTTATGACATAACATTGAAATTAGGAGCTGAAAAGGCTTTCTTCTCTCTGTTTCCTCTAAATGACTTCATGATTCAGGCAAAGCAAGCTATTGCACCAGTCATTTGTTTGAAGACAGAAACCCCTTTTGGAGGGTGCCGTGGAATATTTTTATTAAACGTTACAGGATTATCAGTGGTATGACAGGGATCTGCAGGGGAACATGCTCCATAGTTGGAAGTATTCTCTGTGTAGGTCTAGGGCAGCAAAAACAACCATTCTTGCCTCGAAATCAGCTGATTCTGGTTTACTCTGATAAGCAGTAAGATGGGGTGGCTTTCTTGGCAAGCAGCAATGTGATGTTATCGCATACTTGGGGATGCAAGTCCCAGGATGTAATAAACACACGAGCTGAGAGACAGCAAACAAACATGACGGCTGTGAAAGCGTTGCTTCATTCAGCAGGCATTTGGATTTCGTTTTGAATGACTCATTAATGTGAGTTTTGGAGATTATTGTGCTATCTGCAGTGACACCCGGTGGTGACGAAGCAGTAGTTTACCTCTGACCCTGGTCCCTCAAAAAGCCAGAGATCTGCTGTGACTGTTCTGCTGCCTGCAATCAAGAGCAGGAGGAAATATACAGCTGAAAGGTAGTTTTTCCTGGTAATGAGTAACATTCCCTATAGAATATGAGGTGACAAGTCTTAATTTAGCTGTTATTATTCATACTACTAATATTTCTAACCACTAGATGTGATTTCATATGCATACTGCCTGGCTTTAGCAAAAAAAAACCTGATATATAGTTAAAAGTATAATTGCATGTGATTGTATAGTAATCCAGTGAATGTATACTAATCTAGTTTAAAATTTAAGGAGAAACAGCCGAAAGGAAGAAAAACCTGAAGAGCAGGAAGGGATGTCAACCCATGACACCATATAAACTTCCAAGAGCAATGAATGCATCCTGTATAGAAAAAGACCTAGCACTTGTTCTAGCAGATACTCTCAGAGGTTGTTATGGGAAGAAGGCAGACCGACTGCATTCAAAATAAGGATTTGCTTCGCCAAAAGGGAGTATTTGACCTGCTGTAGAATGGACAGTATGAATTGCCTCCCCAATTTCACCCTGGGTCTTTTACTTTCTTCCTCCTTCCATTGCTTAACATTAAAGGTGTTTATTCAAAAAAGAAAAAAGAAATAGGTTTTGGTTTTTGTTTGGTTGTTTGGTTTTTTGGTTTTTTTTTTTAGATTTACTAGAAAGCAGTAAAAATTGTTAGGTATCTCATATGCCATCTTTTTTAACTTCATAACTGATTTTTGAAAAGTTTGTCGTTCTGTTGGCTTTTCAAGTCAGCAAAATACTCATGTCAGACTTCTTAAAAGCCTTCTGGATACAATTTAACTGCTGATCCAGGTAGTCACAGATCTTCAGATGAAAACAGGTGTTTGCTTTCCAGCTCAGCTTGGAAACTGCAGCCACACTTGGCATGAAGGTCTCCATCGAGGAAGTGATGAACTATTCCCACCAGGGTAGTATATTCACTTTCATGAAAGTGTTTTCACCCAGCCTTTCACCTGACTTGGTTTGGCAAGGAGGTCTGGTGAGCTAGTGAGCTCATGGATAATTAGGAAAATGTGATACAGTCAAAAGGTTGAATTTGGGTAAGAGGCAGTGGGATGGAAAATTATTATAAACAGCTAAGTGTTTAGGAAAGACATGAGAAAAATAGGACAGAGGCAAATAAGACATGAGAAAAAAGGATATCACCTCTCCCTCTGCCTTCTCCAACAGGCTCTGCCTCTACAAGCAAGTCCTACAGACTGAACACCATCCCTCAGTTAGAAGTATCTAGATGCCTCCTTGGCATTGTGAAGGAATCTAATGACTTGGGAGTAAAATGCAGATCTTGTCCTGAAAGGACTTGATGGGAATACCTCATTTCCTAAGCCCTACCTCTACTAAATGAATGGTGTTTAGAGTATAGAAATTAGGGAGAAAATAAACTGCCTTGCTTTCCAACTAGTCCTCGGAGATCAGAGGGGCTGGGTGGGGCTAGGTTTAATTTCTGATTATAACCAGTTCAGCACTGTAAGTCTGGCTGCGTTCAGTGAGATCTCAGATGCACAGTGTGGGCTACACTCTAAGTCTGGTCTCATTCACAGCCACACGTTAACAAACGGTGCAGTTTATTGGAGCAACAGGCAATGTAACAGATTCTTGTTAGATTGCCGGTGATAAATTCACTAGACCAACATAACCTGCGACTACAGCACTTTGTACAAGTGTTTCTAGGCATGCTCTGGTGCAGGCAGAAATCTTACCAGACGTCCCTGCTTTGGGGAGCAGAGAGGAACAAACTCATCAGCTTGTCTGCGTGGTGGTCACATTCTCATCCTCTGCCAAGGAGGATTCCAAATACTTTTGGGAGAAGTGAAGGTGAGACTGTAGTCAAGTACCCTGTTACTGTCGTAATGAACAGTGGGGTGGGGCAGCCACTTTATATATAAAAGAGGGATACGGAGTGAGTTACAGAGAGAGAGAGAGACTACAAAGGCTGTGGGTCATGCCCCGGGGACCATGCAGAATCACTCCCTCTTCCATCGGGCCAATTGCAGAGCTAAGGTAAGATTAATGATAACCCATCACCCCCATCACCAGGCCATCATGGCCACTGTAATCACTCCAGCACGTATCTCATGGCATACCTTGGGAAATCCCCTTCCCGCATAGGCCACAGCGTATCTCATGCTGCTGGCCTCATTCCCCCAGTGGGCTACTCATCGTAGCCTAGCTTTGGTTTTGTTTTGCTCTATTTTAAGATCATTGGAAAAGCTGTACGACAATTTTCCTTTAAATGACCAAGACGAATCAAGACCGGAACTTATTAAATCTTAGGGAAGGGCAAACTGTGACAGGAGTTTTCATAGCAAAATAACTAAGAACTCAAGGACCATCCCTATGCCCCATTACTTTGAAGCAGATTAAGAGAAGTCCTGTAAATGACATTTACAACATATAACCTTGCAAATGCTTGTTGTAATTCACAACCTACAAGAAGAAGGGGCCTATTTAATTTTTTAACAGAAGCATGGGCAATAATCTGCCCAGAACTGAAATTTCAATGAGTTAAAATAGACCAACTCTCTCTCACAGAACATTTCTACAAGAGAGAGATAAGATTGCTCCTATCCAGCAGGCAGTCATCAGGGAACTCATCTATAATGCTTAAAACTGCCTCCTCTGCATCCCTTTTGAACCTGCATTTCCCAAGTTTCAATCACTACTTTACTCTTACTACCTGGCTATACAATGGCATACAATGCTTTAAAGTGGCTTCTTTTCAACTTCAGGTGGTAAGGCAGATGGGAGAGAAAAAGGACAATAGTAATTTGAGGAAAAAAGGATATAATTAAAGTTAAAATTCATCTGCAAAAGCTATCAGATTCCAAACAAATGACACACATTGAAAAGCATGATACAATTTAGGAAACAGTATTTAATTAAAAAAACTAAGTACCAAGTGCCTCTAGAAGTGAACATCAGTTTGCCAACATTGTTTTTGCTACACAATTTTTAAAAAGTTTCAAGTCTTGTTTTGCAAGCACCTATAGTAATTTCATATTCTGTCTTCCACTGATCTTAAAAAGACTGCTAGAAGCAATCTGAAATATCAGCAAAAATGTTTTGTAAAAGTCTGTTTCACAAAATTCAGAGTCAAGAGAAATCTATTTACTATTTGTTAACATATTTTAGCTAAAGTTTGTAATTAGTCAATGGAAATTAGAGTTACAAAGTGAAATTTCTCCAGTACCACAAATCGAGGTTTTCACACAGATTACATGTGGTATGCAAAGAGCAAACCCACTCTTATTTAAGGCCAAGAAGAGGAAAGCAGACTGTTCAGAACACAGACTTCCTTTTGCACTGGTTCTTATAGCCCCAAATATGCCCCAACAGCTCCACCCTTAGGGAGCTGCAGAAGAAGACATTTTGCAACACTGGTCCCTTGGGCACTCAGCTTCAAGGTCAGAATACAAAATTTAGTTTGAAACAGCTACCATGTTGATATAATTGCTTTATCTAATATTCCATACACAAAATTAATACATTATCAGGAAAAACTGACTGTACTCTAAACATACTTTGTAATTGTATGCAAAAATATGAAATGGCTGTTTTCCACAGTTTATGCCCAAAAGTGTAAAAAGAGTTTAGGTTAATTTATAACCTGAACTGTAAGAACTTGAGTTAAGAAGAAATGTATGGTGACACTACTATCATATTACCATCACTGACATTCTGAATCTTCTTTGTAAGATATGAAACCAAACTATTTACAAGAACTGTTTCTTTTCTCTGCCCCTTCAGCAAAGTGAAATGTAGCACCAAAAAGCTCCAATAAACGATCTGATCTTTCTTCAGTCTCCCTTTCTTCATTTTTTGCAATATTCAGAGAACTACTTTCAAATTTGCTTCAGGTACTCAGGTTTGCATTTCTAACACAGCCATACTATATTTTACTTTAACAACAGTCATATATCTAACTTTGAGACACTTCATTGTGTCACACACAGTAATGAACAGTTATTCAGATTTAAAAGTGGTATTTTGTACAAATACTGCATATAAAATGCAGATAAAAACAGGAACGGAGAAATTATTTAGGAAGGGAAATAAAATTCTTTGGTGAGCATAGAGACAATACATGGAATCTGTTTCTTTGCATTAAAATCTTGTCGAGTTGAGCAGGACTCATACTCCGCCACTCTGCGATTCACACGAGTTAAAATCTGCATGAGTTCAAGTTTCCTTGCATGTTCCTTCAACATTTTACACAGTGACTGAATAAACCATGAGCCTTCAGCTGAATTCCTCCAGGAGTAATAGCCTGTGGAAGAGAGCAATGTCAAAGAGATCAGATGGAGCAGCCTTTGATATAGGACAGGTCAGCAATTAGGGGAACAATGCGTTGTTCCCAATAGCAATCAATGTTTTGAAATAAAAACTCAAAACCACCAACCAACAACATTTAGATTTTATAATCTCCACAAATTCCAACTCAAAATTTTTTTCTAATCCTGTTATCTTCTATAATCTAAGAAAACCTTAGAGTAGGAAGCAAATCAAAAGGCAGGAAAACTATCTTCTGCTGCAGCAATCTTAGTCATTAATCACTATTTTTCATGGAGTACACGAATACAAAGGAGAGGTGACAGTACAGATGGAAAATGGGTTTCAGTGTCACTAGCTTCAGGAATATGTGCAGAATTAAAGACTGAACCTACTTCTGCTATGTGGAAATGTAAAGCACATACGAAGGGCTCTGCCACTACCAATTTTGCTTAAGGATGCAATGCAAATACAATTGATAGACAAATAATATCCTGGTGTTTATCATCCACTTCTGCATATCTGACTGTTTTGTTCTCTCAGAATAATATCTTTTCCTCTTGCTGTAAATTATTTGCACAACTCCAATTAACTAAATTTCCAGCAGATGAACATTTGAGGGTTTGCTAGTGAGAAGGACACACTGAGGGTTTGGTAGGGGTTTTGTTGGAACTGAGCATGGCAACTACCTCAAAAAGAAATCAAATCAAGGTAAAAAAAGTGATTGAGGGAAGTAAATATATATTTCCATGAAAGAATGTATTGGGTCTGGCTGAGCAGGAGTTCATTTTCCCACAGCAGCCCTCACAGTGCTGTGCTGTGCACTGGCAGCTGGAAAGGTGCTGATAACACCCCGGTGTTTGGGTACTGCTGAGCAGCGCTGCCTCCCCAACATTCCCCCCACCAAGGGGCTGGGAGGAGGCAAGATCCTGTGAGGGGACACACCAGGACAGCTGACCCAAACTGACCAAAGGGACATTCTGTAGAGTGAAGTCCCCCACTGACTGGGTCCAACTCCAGACTGTCATTTATAGCACAAGTAGAGGCTGACATGGATACAGTCTCTCACCTGGAGCTGTAGAATAGGCATACAGGAAGTCTGCTTCTACAGGTATTTTCTGGCACATTGTTTCTTCTGATCCACTGTCTGTCTCGATACCAGAATCTAATTCTGTCCCTCTACAAGCCTATTGGGTGGAAGGAAGAGTGGAAAATAATATTAAAATAAAAGCAGTGGTCATTATCAAAATATTGATATTTTGTGTTTTAAAAACAATAACACCATGATTAAAAAACTGCAAAAATAACAAGACTTTATGTGTCACATTTCCTTTATACAGACTCAAAAGAAAAGTAGTAACATTATTTAAAGCAGCTACACAGCTTGGGTAAAATAGATATTCATTCAAAAGTGCACTCAGAAACTCATTAAAATATTGCCTAAGATTTTACTTAATACATAGAGTTAGTGCAATCTCAGCTACTACAAATACTGCCTACCTGATAGGGAAAATTGTGCCACTTTAGACCTGAGGACAATCTTAATTTGAGAGTAATTACATTCAAATCCTTTAGAAAGGATTACCTTTTTGCACTAATAATTAGAGGGAAATGGTATTTTTTTAACTATCTGTCTGATTTGATGATCACTGTTCAGCTGTACATCACCTGAATGAAAAAGAGCTTGGGTTTTCCTGCTAAACTTCTGCATCTGTCACCTCTGAAAAGGCTTGTTAGTGCTCTCAGTTCAAGAGGCCCATCTGTACCATAGATCACTCCTTCGTCACCATGGCTTAGCAACACGCAAACAAAACTGCTTCGCTTGCTGTGATCTTCTTCAGAAACTTGAAAGAAAAAAGAGAATTACTTTAACTTCCCGTATTCCCTAAAAATTTTGAACATTTGATCCTTCCTATGTCACAGAAGCCTTTAAGAGCTAATTCTCATGTTTCGAAACCTATAAAGACTTTTCACATCCGAACAGAAGCTGCCTGCCTGCTTTACTTCAGGAGGTTGGGCACAGGAAACCCCAAATTAAGGGCCAACCCTACCCATTGCAAGACATGGTCACAGAGCTAGGCCAGGAATACTGTAAGGAGCCAAAAAGGGTATTCCCAAAGGGTCTCAAGGTCTGAATGACACACCTCATTCATGCAATAATGGTCAGTCTTGTGATCTAGGATTGGACTGATGGAACATTCTGAGTTTTGGGAAAGAATGGAGAAGTCCTATCTCTCTTTCCACTTGGGGATGATTCAACTACTTGGATTACATGGGAACTAAATGTAGCATGACAGTTGTTGCTGCTCCTGCAGGGACAGAGGTACTAGCAGTACACTTCTCTCTCGCTCACTTCTTCCCTGTAATGAGGTCTAGAAAGATTTTTGAATCTGCTTAATTTTGTACTTCCAGTTATTTAAGCTTGATATAAAGTGTTTGTAGATTTATACTTTTTCCCCCTCCATCTTGTGGTATACAAATAGCATAGAATTTATATTCTCCAATGTCTTTTGTTGCCTGACACTGTGGGAAATGTACTTGAGGACCAAGATGATTTTTTCAAATTTATGAAAAGATACAAACATGGTTTAAAAAAGAGGATTCAAAAGAAATTATGAGTGGTAACTCAAAAAGATGCAAGAACTTATAGATGAAAAATGAAAACAGTCCCTAAATCTGAAGTCTTACAGTTTAGTGCTTACCAAAACACTAATTTTCTGTTCTTGAAGAAAGTAACTGTTTCGATTTTACTCAAGTGATCTACACTCAGGCATTTCTACAATTTCTGGACGAGCACTACATTTAGAAGAGTCACATTTTCAGCTACTGTCAACAGACCAGCTGCAACAATACTAATAAATTGACCATGCCTGGGAACATTTTCTGGCATAAACACTCTCATTTAAAAAAAACAAAACAAAACCCCAAAAAACAACAAAACCCAAACCAAACACACACAAAAAAGACCAGGATTGCTGCAGGCTAACTGCTGTTGGGAATAATCACTGGAACACTTTGACTGTTTAAGTGTGACCTGGAAAAGTCTGGGAGAGCCCTACTGGGCATGAGTCACAGTCACGGCAGAGAACCTTCCAACAGTTAACTAGAATGGCCTGTGCTCCAGGGCTACTGATTCCTCCAGGCACCATTTAATGTAAGGGTCTAGATGTAGCCAAGCCCAAACAAAGCAGGACTAACACAGTAGTTTAAAGCTCTCACTTGAGAGAAGGGTGTTTTGTTTCACAAGATAAAACGTGAGTTGTTTATCCAAGAGAAAATTCAGTCCACACATCTGCAGTTCTGGTCCCTCAATCAGAACCACTCTTTGGGCCACACCACTAAGCATTTAGCACAGAACCCCTCTACCCAATCTAGCAGTTTTCCTTCCAACTCACAGACCTTCAGTGATCCCAGGGTCAGAATACAAATCATTCATATTTAGGCTGCATTAAAGTTTCAGCCTTTTTTCCAGCCTTCTTTAGAAAATGAGAAAGGATACGGAGACAACAGTCATGGCACAAAAGATGAATAGACAGCAAAGATGAATAAACGTAGAAACTATGATGTACATGTCATCCTTAGCAATAAATCACCAGAAGGTGTGAAATATCACCTAAAAGAACCCAGACAGAAGTGAGGAATAGAGATGTATTTGGAAACAATGGTTGACTTAATGCACACACTAAACATATAATAACTTACCATTTTTCAATAATTTAAAAATGTCTCCACATGAAAGATCATTGTTGATCTTTATTTTATATCCCAACTTCATAAAAACTTCTCTGACACCTGCAGCATCTGCATCTGTACCTGAACGGGGTAGCATCCCTATACATAAGAGAAATGTGTTATTTTTTTATATTATATAGATGGCATGGTCTAATTGAACCAAATTCTTTTCTCACTTATACCTGTATCAGTCTGCAATATTCCATTATTCCAGATACACGCTAACAGAGAAAACATTGCACTGTTACACGTGCACACAATCTCCCACCCTCTGTACTTGTATTGTAGATTTATCTACATCTTATTTTAATATCTACTTGTCTATTTAAGGACATAAGAAGAATTTCATTTGCAGAATAGAAATCATGACTAAAAGGTAAGACAGACTTGTACTGCTGATCAATTTTCCTGCTCATTACTGCTATACCCTAATGTGTTCCCTCTATGCATATTTGGAAGAATGGACTGAAATTAATCACATCCATGACTTAATTTTAGAGTGCAATCAAAACTGGTCTGTATATCTAACTTCGAAGAACTACAGCACTAATTTATCTAAATTAAGGAGAAAAATAAAAAACTTGAAAGTGGTACCAGTACGTCTGTGGAAGTTCTTATTGTTTATTATTATACATTCCCCCATCTCTGGATAATCCATTCTGTAACTGTAGTCTGGCAGAATTCCAGAGTCCATAGACTTGCTAGCAGGTAGGTTCTTCCTGTATAGAAACCAGACAAAATTTAGGTGTTAATTTCTGATCTCTTTTTTCAAAATAATGACAATAATAGGCTATTTTAGCTAGCCAAATGAAACTGGTAAGGTTGCATTTGTAGTAACCTTCCGTGGAACTTGCAACAAGCTTAAAATTAAAAGAAACAAGGAAGAACTGTGTTTAAAATTATAATGCCTCTGCACAGGAGAATATGAAAACTTAGTTTAAGAATGCCAATTACTGTATCAACAAGAAATCAGTTGGGTTTATTGCTACCATCTTTTGAAATCTATGTACCTGGAGGAAAGGTTAGCTCTGAGAAAGCAAATCTATTCTGAATTCTAACCAAAAGTCATTAGCATTGAATTTTCACAACAAAACATTCAAAACGTGAAAAGATGTGGCAGATGTGTGCTCCTTTTCTGCTTAAGCAATAGCCACCAGCATGATGGCTACATCTGGATGAAGCTGGACTTTGGGGAGATAGCTAACACAATACCTAAGAGCCGTAAGGCTTCTCCAACATCTAAGGGCTAGCTGAGCATGCACCATCCCAAAATACAGCTCATATGCAAATATGGCTGTAAGTCACTTATCTTACTCCACATACAGCAGGCTGCCCACCAGGATCTCCCCTCCAGCAGGGATGCCTCTCTAGGTTTCTCCTTGAGGCTGAGAGATTCCTCACCACAACAGCTTCTAGGTAAGTAATTGATAGCATGCTAAACTTTAAAATCTTAGCCAAGTGATATAAAGAACTGATTGTGCACATATAATCCTTCAGGCATTGAAATAAACGGAGAAAGCCAATATCCCGTCGAGGAGGTTTATTAACAAGAACTAACAATAAAGCAATTAAGATTCCCTAAAGCTAATTGGCTGCTTCCCGGGGAGGACGACCTGACCCTCGCTGGGTGTCTGACCAGGGCCGGCTGGTGAGAGACCGAGATCCCTTGGAAGTTTCGCTTTTACATCGCACCCGGGAGTCCCAGCCCTCTCCCAAGAGCCCTCCCCTCGGTGCCACACTGGCTGGGTGTAGTTTGGCTCGTCGTCTAGCGGGTTGGACTGTCCGAGTGGGATGACGCCAGGGCGTCGAGTGATTGGTGATATCTCACTCTAATTGGGATCTTTCTCTTAATCCCTTTATGTTAATTACCTTCAAACACCCTCTTTCCAGAATATTCCTTGGCAATCAGTTTTAGGGTTTACTGCTAGTACTACTGTATTGAAATAAATGGAACAATTAACAACATATACAATTATTAACAGCACAACGCAATAAACAATACATAGCGCAACTAACAACAAACAATAATTAACCCCCCCTCAAGCCAGTGTATCCAACAGATTCTAACCTAACTCTAAGCTAAATAACCATTAACTCTTAATTTAACACAATATGATTCCTACAAGAGAGGACTACAAAAGTCACCCCCCCATAGTCATTTATAACAGGCATAAACCATTGACCAAGTCCAAGACTAAGTCTTAATCCAGCTGCACCCAGACTCTGCTCTGAGAAGGAGTTTAGAATGCAAGACAGTCCTTTGTCCTTTCTGAACATAATGTCTCAACAGGAGGGTCTCCCTGACAGTTTTATCTGACCCTGTCCTCTATGCTGTAAATAATCAAGTGTACCTTGCCATGGAATCTTGTTAAACCACTGCTGTACCTACTACTGAAGGTAGTTAAATCACTGTTTTATATCAATAAACATTGCTACCTCTTCTCTCTTACAAGTGCATCCATTCCATCCATGACAAAAGACCAAGACTCTATATGCAGCTGTAATTCTGCACACCAGTTAATGAGCACACCAACTCCTCCACCACTCATGACTCTGCAACAGCTGTCAATTTTACTCAGTCCACAGATGCTGAAGCTGGTATGGATTTTCTCATTTAAGTACATGTGTGGTGTAAGTTGTTACAACACAGGCCTGTAATCATACTGTATTCTACAAATAAAAGGTCCATAATGCTCGTAAAACCTAATTTTTCATTGAAATATTAAAAAGAACCAAATTGAGCTCCCAGAGAGAGCATAATCTGATGACAGTGCTAGAGCAGTGCAACAGCTAGCTGGCAGGACTGCGTTTCCTCCCTTCCACTCCCCAAGTTCCTCCTGCACTCCTGCTTCCACACACACAGCCCTACAGCAGGTCACTCAAGCAGCTGAGCTGTCTTCTGCAGGCTCAGGTCAGCTCTAGGAGCACTGCACAGAAAGAGGTGAACGTTTTTCCTAGGGTGAGACACGGATGTCTCTTCTCAAGAAGAGCTAAGCACTTGATAATACTGTTAAGCTAAGCCTAACTGCACCTCAAGTGTTTTGCTTTTTAGTTCCTTGTACATGCATGCTGCCTGTTCTGTCACACACTGTGTATTTTCAAAGTCAGTACAACTCTAATAGTTGTTTATGATTATCACAATTTACAACAATTGAAACTTTTCCGTTTAGCGTCATTTCTTCTATGGCTCTTACCTTCCATTACAGCACAAGATTCCTCAAGACTTATATTGAAGACTGAAACCAAAACTACATCACTTACCCTTTCAAACCTGGAATAGATTTTGCATCTGCCAGATCTTCCTCCAAATGTGGTCCATCTCCTTTGTCTGTCATTATCGCTTTCGGTTATCAGCTTGAAAATGCAAGAAAATAGAAGTATTATGACAGTTCACAGAATAATCTTAGCCTAGGACATTAGCAGGTCAAAAAAAGAGGCATTTTTGAGTAATCCCTACGCATTTTATATTTGAAAGAAGAACATGAAATGTTTTTCTAAATTATTGCCTTCTAAAAGAACTCTGGGAAAAAGTCTGCAGATCCCTGTGACCAAATCATTGAAAAGACCTAGAAAAAGCAAGATAAGACACAAACAAATTGAAAAAAATCTTTCAAATATTGCAATGTCCCCATATGCATTAGAAATTAAGAACCAAAATCAAGCAATACAAGTTATTAGATATGTGCAAAGACTAACATAGATTAGAGATTGGTTCATAGTAGTTTGAGAAATGAGTAATTTCTCTACAGTCCACTTCAAATGAAACATCACTGCATCCCATTTCCACTGGCGTATGTGAAGGCAATTACAATAGTAATAAAACCACAACAATATAACTTTAAACAGTTGATGAAATGAACCCTATGCTGTGGGCTATTTACATTTATGAGAACACAGAACAATAAATTATAATGGATACCAAATCAGAAATCAATTTAAAATCATTAAACCTCCCCCATGATTACTCTGTGTGTACTCATGGAACATACTACCAAAAGTTACCTTAAACTCAAGTTTCAGAAAACAATTATGCATCATAAATTTAAATCACCAGATAGGACAAAGTAATAAATGCTTAGAAGTGCTGAGACCTCAAGAAACAAACAAGGCATTACAAGGCAAGAATTTTACAAAAACTTACTTTAGCAGATATATTTATGGTAAATAAGAAGGTATAAGTAACCAGAGTGAGTAGCAAGATTTGCCGCTCAGATATGAAGAAGATTCTTGTTTAAGGCTTAGGTTCTTTGGGGCAAACTGTATTTGCCATCTTACATAGTGATATTATTATTATACTAAGTCTCAACTTCATATCTGCACTCTTGTTAGTACAACACAAACACCCATTTTTGTGGCAACGATTACTGATGCATCAGAAGCACTAATTTGGTTATATATAACCTTCTTTCTTAACTTGTTTCTAGGAAGACATTTACTTACATTTTTAGTGGCTTTGAAAGATCTTCAGCGTTACTCTGAATACTATTTCAGAGCACTGATGTAATTAAATCTTCTTCTTCACCAAATTATTCCAGACTTGTCAACTGTATTATGTAATGCAGCAAACAGGAAATATCCTGAAAATCAAATTACCAAAGTATTAAATAAGCTTGGTATTTTAGAAATAAAATGTCTAAAATACATTCTATCATTATGTTTTACTAATTTACTTTAGAGACAGTACCATGGGGCAGGTACTAAATCTACAATGCTGAACAATGACTGCCTAGCACCTTGATCTGGATTCATTCATCCTAACTTCAAAGTCTAATTCATTAAAAGTGCCCTATGGAAAGAAAAAGGCAAGCAACTCCAAAGGGCAATTCAAATACCTATGACCTGTGGCATGACAGTGATCCAACCCTATGCCCTATGGCAGGGAACATTAGCACTGCCAGCAAAGTCTAGTTTACAGTGACAGCTGGTGTGTGCACCCAGCTCTCACTGAAGAGCAGAGCTTCTGACCCCCAGGAAATGGAAAGAACGGCTTTCATTGACAAGAATGCTGGAAGTTCTCCCGCTCTAGCACAGCCCAGCTTCCAGGAGTTTCTAAGTTTTTTAACCATCCCTACTACAACCATCCTTGGCTTTGGTTCAGGAATTCGTAGGAAAACATCCAAGCAGACCGACCCACCATTCTGATGCAACTCATACTGTTCCTTCTCCTGGAGAAGAACCGTGTGCAAGAGCACAACCCAAACCTTTCAGTGTGGCTGGGATTAATGAGACAGGGAAATGGTTAACTTCCTTCAAATGTTCTTTGTCTGATAACGGTAATAAACAGCCGCACCATATAAAAAAGCACAGCATCATGTGCCAACTCTATTATCAAAACCAGCTAGCAGGTGTCCTGACAGCAGCGTAGCCATGTCAGCACAGAAATCAACTTCTGCTAAAATCCCAGGTGTTTATCCCAGCTGTTTGGCACTGTGAAGTTCTGCAGTGCCAGTGCTGAAGTACATGTAGCAGAGAGTGTAAACTAGTAAATATGTGCCTACAGGAGCTGTGGCCAGCTTCTGTCTATCAGATGAGCCAGTCGCCAACAGCTACTTGGAGAAAGACTCAGCCAAAGTACAGGGAAAGCTAACACTCTCTGGCCAACAGATGAACCCCTGGAATCATGAGGGAGGGGAAGTGGCATATTAGGCTGTCTTGGGTTCACATCAGGTGTGCTCCAACCAAACTGCTGAACAGCAGCACGCTTACCTAAGGAAACTGAAGACCCAACTGGCTGTGAGCACTGAATGCTTCTTATAACATAAATGTTAAAGCAGGGTGCAAACACTAAGAGAGATCTTCAGCATTTAAACGACCTAAAATTAAGACTTATCTCCTTGACCCTTCTGCGACCTTAAAATTTAAAGCTCTAAAGCTGCTGTCCTTGATCCAGCGCCAAAGAAACAATGAAATTGGAAGAAGTAGCCAGCAAAACCCGCAATTACAACAAGCTCTAGTACTTTCTTTCTGAAAAATGTAAAACGCAACTTGTAATACCATATCATAAAAATATTTCTTACTAAGGCCTCTGCAGGCCTAGTTCACAGCCTACAGTTTCAATTGTTTAATGAAGTGTTAGAGCTCACTGCACTCTGCTTCATCACAACTGGAGCTTGTCTGAGAGACTTTACAGAAGCTATAGCGATTGTCTAGAAAAACTGGTTATAACACGTTAAGTATTTGAAATTTGCATGCTTTATCTTCAGAACAGGATCTGTAACTCACTTTTAATATCTGTCAATTCCTGAGCACCGTCAGGCACCAAGTCACCTGCACTTCTTTAAAGAACAAAAGACACCCACAGAGAGATCTCTCTTTTGTTGCTAGGCACTCGAAGGGGCGTTTGAACCAGCAGGATATTTTGAGCTCTAAAGCACCGGTCAGGGTAACAACAGTGCTCTCCGGAGGATGGTGCTGATTCCAACAGGCTACTAAGAATTGCCTCATCTTGCTTAAGTACTGCAGTGATGCCATGCATTTCCCCGTGGAGGATGAGCTCATCCTGGTGGGGGGAGGTGCGAGGGGAAGAAATCACGACAGTGCTTTAAAAATTTATTACAAATTTTTGTTCTGCTCTTTGATATTATTTTCTCTGAAAGCTTAGGTAAGACGAGTTTTCAACTGTAAGGAAATATTAAAAAGTCCTTAAAAAAGAGAAACAGCATTTTTATAATCTAGCAAAATATATTCTGTAGATATTAGGAAGCTTATTTTATAATATTTTATCTGAAAAAATACAATTAAAAATATGAGACAGAGACAGCAAATATAATGATGATGCTACAATGATTTTACATACACTAAGTAATAAGAAATAAAGTGGCTCAAAAAAGTCCAAAGCTACGCTCCGTATACTCCAAAAAATCACCAATGTCTCTCCATACATCAATAAGAGCAAAAATATTTCCCCCTACATAAATGCAGTTGCTCCAATGCTTTTCTTTTGATAGGAAAATAGACAAAACAACTTCTACTCCATTCCAACCTGGATTTACTTACTCTACCTAGACCAAATGAAAAGAAATTCACATCATCATGTTTCACCACTGCCACAAGAACCACCAGGTTCCTTTTTAAAGTAGTATTTATTTGAAATGAAAATCAACAAGAGAAACAAATTGTATAGTGATAAAAATAATACCAAAGCTTCTCAGACAGGGGAGAAAGCAAATAACTAGTCTTTAGTTACCAACTGGATCCGGAAATATGCAAACCCCAGAAGACAACACATGTTCAGTAGATATCTGCTGCTAAAAAACAACGACTGTAGCACTACTAAAACACATGTTCAAAACAGACATCAGTATTTAAAACATCTCCTTAAAGATTAGAAAAGGGCAATTTTCCATCTCACATGACTGCAAGAGAAAATGTCAAGCATTCAAAGAAGGTATTTTTTGTACATGAACATACGCATGACATATCATGATACTAAAGCAGATACGCAAATTAAAAATTTTCCACTCTACAATGTATAATGCTAAACAATTATCTGACTAATAACGTAAGGAAAATATAGAAGCTGACTATATGAAAAACCAAAAAAATATTTGAAATACAGTTACATTTACTGTGTGACATTATCCCCCTACTAAATACTGCTACCACCGATGGAAGCAGACCCATACTGTGACAGCTCATCACATTATTTCTGGTTTGGATGTAGTTGTTGGAAAGCCCCGACACTGAGCCAGCATTCTGATCTTCCAAAAGCAAACAGACTTTTAGGTCCTCAACATGAAGCTGTAAAATCAGCTGGAATTACTCCGAGTGTAGATGGGACCCTGGCTTATTAATTCACCTGTACCTATTAACCCCATCACCACCGCTGTAAGCAACAGCCATATCTGGTTCCTTAACACCAAGGACATAATGTTAGTTTGAAACCTACCACCTGACAAGCAGACACCGACAGGAGAGAACTGAGTTAAGAGAGAAGAAGACTATAGATGGCCAGCTCTGTCCTTCAACATGCTAGAGAACAGACAGCACACAGCACACCTCGGGCAGCGCCTTTGACATGCTATCAAAAGTTAGTCACAGTGGCTGCCAGGACCCCAAGCATGCTTTTCGTAGGTACAGACAAGGTTTAACACGCTTTATTGTGGAAGATCCAAATAGAGATTCTGACCCCGTGCTTCCGGTTAGTTAATGGTCTACCGAGGGGACACCAGAGAGCAGCTTAGAATTAAAGCGCCTTTCCCCCCTCCTCCCCTTCTTTTCCCCCTCTATTTCGGCAGCTTCTCCGAAACAGGCTGAAAGGGAACAAACTAGCTACCTTAAGCTTCTGGAAAACTAATACCTGAGGCCCCGAGCTGTGCCCCCGGGCAGGGGGAAGCGGCGAGCGCCGGGATGGCACCGCGGGCGCTCCCTCCCGCCTGGCCCGCGGGCAAGGCCTGGGGTCATCCGCCGCCACCGACCGGCCGAGCGCCGGGCCTGGGGGCCGGGAGCCCCGCGGGCAGC
>VYZQ01046571.1:13064-38231 GCA_013400655.1 Mystacornis crossleyi | reverse complement strand
GTTTTTAGATTATATTAGAATTACAGTATATAATTAATATAAATATTTTGACTTAAAAATAATTTAATGTAAGATTTAAAATCACTGAAACATAAGGAATGTGTTTTTGAGAAACAAGGATATTCAAAAAAACCCACAGCTAGATGAAGTTGCTGTTTCTCAAGTGAGTTGCTTGAAGTTTGGTGTTTCTAAAGCACAGCTGAAAAAGCTGGGTGGCCTGATCAGTTGACAGAAAATAGTGATTTTATTTGGCTTTTATAATGCAATTATCTGTAACAGCAGCAGCTACAA
Organism: Mystacornis crossleyi; assembly: GCA_013400655.1. Classification (NCBI taxonomy): domain Eukaryota; kingdom Metazoa; phylum Chordata; class Aves; order Passeriformes; family Timaliidae; genus Mystacornis; species Mystacornis crossleyi. Next base: position 37,940 of record VYZQ01046571.1, on the reverse strand, counting down.
AATCTTATCTTACAGTTAAGTCCCATATCCTAATCTTAATTTGATTACTTTTTCTTCCAAGCTTAATGTAATGAAATCGACTAAATTTCACTTTCAGATGTTAGTCTGAAAAGTTTATTTCTTTTAACTTAAGAAACCTGAAGTTTACTAAAAATCATACAAAACAAGCATGTAGTAAGTCTGCCAAGAATATGAAAGCAATGTCCATAGCTGAGGACAAACAAAACCTGTTCATTTAGAGTTTCCTACTGTATGAATTTGCTTCATTTATGTACTGTTACTAAAAAACTAAATAATTTCATTTTTAGGATTCTGGTAGATCTAAAGAATGAAGTCTGGTATCAAAAGTGTCACGATCCTGTCTGCAGAGAACAAAACTTCAAATCACAAAGTAAGTAGTCTGTGATCTCAATTATATTTTACACCTTTTAGAATGTTAACTTTAATTAATGCCTTATATTTGATTTAGGTTTTCCATTACCGCCTGGGATATGCCTCCCATCTCTTTTCAAAGAGGTACGTTTTTGTCCTGTTGAGATGCTCAAGTTCTTGTGAGTCTCTAGAAGTCCTTGGATATTCCCACTATGGTGGGAGAGCTCCACACACGGTTACAGTGGTATGGAAGAGGTCCCCAGAGCAGCTGTGCTGGTGTGGTAGCTCTATATTCATTTTTAAGTTCTCCAGAAGTGCTAAGTTACTGGAATTGCCTAACCTCACCTGGGACTAAAGACTTTCTTCTGTTCTGATGTGAACAGCAGTTCCCAATGTCTAAGCCACAAGCACACTCCAGAACAGAAAAACTGCCCAAGTTTAGCTCTGCTGTGCATGTCTGACTTCATGCTGGGCAAGGTAAAAGAACTGGTTCTGGAACACTTGAGTCAGTCAGAGTCAAATACAAGTCAGTGATCCTCATTTTTGAAATTCATTTATCTTCATTTTAGTGTATTAAAGCAGCACGTTTCCCCAAACATGTAGAATATTTCAACTGACCTCATACTGCACCTAGACTCTACGCCCTGAACATACGAGTTTTTCCACTGCTTAGGCAATAAGAATTGGCATTTTTGCAACTTTTAAATTTAAATTTACAGCTCTAAATGCCATACAGCAGAACGGCACGTTAGGCTCTCGCAAGGAGCTCATCAATAGCTATTAGTGTTATTTCATAAAAAGTGTCATTTAACTATTTTCAGGTCCTGACAGTATCTTTGAACAGACACTGAAGTTAATCTTGTATTATTTTATGAAGCTGTAGTCAAGAGACTACTTGTAGGGTGTTAGAAAAACAGCCAATTTCTACCGCTATTAAAATAGGCTTCCACAGGTTAGTGTGGGTATACATGAACATGCTGGACAGTCTTGTCCTGCTGGCCAGCTTTCTGCAGAATCCATTCCGTGTGACAGCACAAGCTTCACACTTGCAGAGCAGTTAAAGGTCGGAAAACTATTTTAATACGGAGTAAGTAGTGTTCTTGTTTCTCAAAGGAAACAACATCCACGCTAATGGATGACAAGGGGCACACAGAAGGAAAAGTAAATCCTCCTTCTAATGCGTCAGACTTGCCAAAAAGCTCAGTATCTCCAGAGAACAGATGGACTCAAGACTTCCTGTTGTCAGACAGTGAGTGGGAAAGCACAAGCGATGATGCCTGTTTCTTAGAAGCTGCTGAAGACGTGGAACTAGCTGAAGCTGCAGAGGATAGTCTAAATCATGCCCTGGAAGAAATCCCGGATGAAGTTCTTTTGGAAGCGTTAAGGAGAGAAGATACCTACACTAAAGAAGGCAGCTGAGCACAGGCCTGGCCAGCAATGAATGACACTTGTGTGTCGTGTGCCCGTGTGAAAGGTCCTGCGGGGGAGTTCACAAGCACCACGCCAGAGCTGTAAGACAAAGAATGGAGCGCCTGGGTGAACTTCACTAGGGAGAAGGAGATCATGGACCATTATGTGGGGGCTGAAGAGGATTGGACTAAAAAAACTCATCATGGATGCTGCTCCAAGATAAGCACTTTTAACGCTCTTTGCTGTACAGTTTCTATTTTGTTAGTTGTATGCTCAAGTTTTATTTAGAAGCCAACAAAACAGACTTCTTACTTTCCATAAACAGGATGAAATAATTTATTTCATATGCAAATTTAATAAAAAGATTTGTCTATTCATCTTTATTCCACCAGTCTGTGTTCTCTTTACAAATATATTCCTCTCAAGATTAACTGCACAAGATTAACACCCAACATTGTTCACAGAGTACAGAAAAGTCTTCTTACTTTAACTGTGATCACTGTGTCCTTTCATTGATATTCTGAGACTATTTGACAATAGAAAGATACAATCTCTAAGTCACTGACTTCTTTTAAACACTGAAACAAAATAGAGTAACAATTAAACAAGCTTTAAGCACTGAAATTCTAATAATTGTTCCTACTGAATGTCAGAAAGTCTTAAAAAGACACTTAATTTTCCTTTGATCTCCGCTCTTTTTGAACAGCCAGAGCCTCCTCCAGTTTCATATTGATATTCTCAAAGTGCCTTTCTGCTCCTAGAATTCGCCGAGACTCCACCAGAAGAGCAGGGAGGCTGGAAGTTCCATACTGTTATTAAGGAAATAAAATTACAAGGCAACATTTTTAACTCTTGGGAAGATCACTTACATATTAGTATTTATTCTTCCTCTGTCTAAAATGGCGCAACATGACTTTTAAAAGTGAACAACAGCGAAAATCAGAGCGTCTTCTGAAATGCGAGGATTTCCCTTACATGTGGCAGGTGTGTAAGCCTTGTCCACAGGAAACACCACACCAGGCCCTGGGTACAACAGGAACGAGTTCTAAGGCTACATGAGAAGTTACTCTGGTCATGAAATACTGGCACTGTTCTTAGCATTAAGTATCTTACACGGAAGTACTGGAGCTTTCCCTACTTTTGAACAGTAACAACAGAAAAAATTAAGTACTTCTGTCTCACTGTTAATCTTCAATTTCTATAGAAAAGTTACAACTAAGGACAACTGTTTCATTTCTGTGTCCTTTGAATTCCTGGACACTGAGAGCAAGGCAGCTGAATCCTCTCTGAAATAGTTCAGCTTCTAACATGAGACCAAAACAATGAGTGAGATGCTACAGTACAATTCTCAAGTTGCTTCCACAAAGACAATTAACAAAATATTGCTACTTAAGAGATGTTAATAAATACATTTCATAAATTAAAAAAAACACTAATAAAACTGAAACACATGCAGAATAGGTACTTACTACCACTTTTGCTTTTGGGTTTTCTTCTCTGTAATCCAAACAGTCTTGCCGTAGCTCCTTTAAATCAGTAATTAATTCAATTGTTTGCCTCAAGGAAGATTTCCTTTCCTGTACCTCAGCATATTCTCTTTGGAGTTGTGTCAGTTGTGGTTCAGCTCTGAAAAAAGATCAAGACTTTGATGCTTGCATCTGCATATTTATTGCATGAATAACTATGACCCTATTTCCTCTGAAGGAATTCTTAAAGGTTGATCATAAATACAAAACACAGGTTACTATAGGGTAGTGTTTAATTAGAAGAGGCATATTATTTTAACAGGGGCACGAGTCCAAATCCACCAAAAAGACCCAAACCTCTCTTTTGAGTCTGACAATGTAGCCACTCTTTCTTATGCGTTTAAGTTTTTCAAGTGTAGTTTCTTAAATACAAGGTGTTCTGCCTCTGCACACCCCTGCCTGCAAGCACAGTTGTTCAGTGCTCTGAACATATCCAGGATCTACAAACTGCCTACACCTCTGCTAAATAAGCTGGAGTGCTCGATCCATTGAAGTAGCACTCCAAAAACTGAGCATCAACAGCAATTTTCATCCAACAGGGCTGCAGAAAAAAGCTTTCTTAAAATTGTAAAATGATTCAACACAACATATAAAAATGTGAAGACAGCTTCTGTCTGTGAGGGGGCTCAAAGTACATTGAGGGATGACTTTAAACAGTTCTCTAAGCAAAGTCTGTCCATATCACTACAAAGAAAAATGCCTCTCATGGCCACGGAGAAAAGGTTTTTACACTGTCTTTGTGGATCCAAGCCCACGGTTCCCTGCAGAGTTACCTAACAAGGTGTATTTTAAATGCAGCTTCAGGATAAAGCTTGTCACTAGCAGCCCCAGGGATTTGGGCGAGTCTAATGGTTCTTCCAAAGAGCATAATTCCCGTGGTGTGTATCTAAATGACACTTAAGATTTACGCCAAGTTAGAGAAGGGGAATTGTGTGGCCACATGAGAAGGAAACAAACCGTGTCCTATGAGCAACGCCTGCCAAACTGCAGAGGCAAAATACAATCTCCCACCTCAAAACCAAAAAAGTCCTCTGTATTACCTTTGTAAATTTATGATCCAGCACCTTTGCAATTCCAGTCATAACACTGGTGTTCTTCCTATGAACATAGGGTGTGAAAAACCCTCCCAGTAATGAGTTAGCTAAGAGAACTTGCAAGAATGACTGTCTAGGCAACTGAAGTATGTAAAGGAGAGGTTATCATGAGCTTCTGTAAAAGCAAAAAGCAAGACAGCAGTAGTTTCATCAAAAGAAAATGAAAGAACAAAGAAAGTTACTTTCCCTTCCGAGTTACAAAATACCAGACTCCTTAAGTTCTTCAGGCTATTACTGCGCATCGTCAGAAACATACCCAATTAGCTCTTCTCTGAGTTGCACCAGTTGCTGCCTTTTCTTTTTGATGTTTGTTATTGCCTGAAACAAACAGTGAGCAAAGTCTGTGAAACAGTTTCTAAAACTTCAAAGGCAAACAACTCAAATTTCATTGCCTTTTTTTTATCTGAGGTTTTATTTGGATTCTCACTGTGGAAGATTCTAACATACCAGACCTGTTAAACTGCCATATTTTACTAAACACTTTAAAGCTGTTTAAAATGTCAAACTCTCATCTCCACCCAACATTTCTCTTAAGAAACACAGGCTTTACAAGCATATAAAAGGAGTTTGTGACATTTTGATTTCAACCATTATCAACTCTAGGAGGTTTTAGTTTTAAAAATGCAAATTAATACAAATGTATGTTCAGGATGATTGCCATAACTAAGTAAGCCTTCTTGACTATAACATACAATTAAAAAAAGTAACACCCCAAACTGATCATAAAATTAAATTTAGCAACTAAAAATTTAATTTTAAACAAATTGCTAAGAGGCAAACCAAGGATAAATCTGAGTGGCTGTGAATGCTAGGTGTGTATTAAGATTTTCATTTTACATGCAGAGCAGCCTTACCGTATCACCTCAAGTCAACAGGACTTTAGCATATTAATTGCTACTTTCCAGGATAAGCTTTATGTTGACTTTATTTGTTACAGCTATTTTGCCATTGAAAATTTTGCAGAAGATGTCAATTTGGGCAGAAATCCAGACAGTGCCTAAGCTGCTCTTAAATCTTCTGCAGGGCATTCACCTGTCCCTGATGAAACCACTGCAGTGTTTTTCTGCCCTTACACCAGTGCCTCCTCTTGTCAACATTCCTGCTGCATTTTCAGTGAAGTACTGCTTGCTGTGAATGAAGAGAGGAACTGTCTTTCTCTGAACAAAAATTCTGTATCTATTTAGGGAATGCAGTTGCCTGAGACTTCCCTACTTTAAATTAAGCAATTCAATTCTGTCCTCAGGTTGCCATCTTTGCCGCTCTCCTGGATTTTATATTCATTTATGTTTCTTTAAGGTTAGCTCTCATTATTTAATTGGCTCTCCAGAGGCCTCACCATTATTCATTTAAAAAAACCAAACCAAAAAGCCAAAAAAGTGATTGACATGCATAGATCCATCCTAATGTGCATTCCTTCTTTTTACACCGTACAGCAGCATACGTATAGAGTTTGCAATCCACCACAGTGGAGAACACCTCCAGTGGTTCCCTAATCTCTATTTGTACAGTTCATTCTGAGTACAGTACACCTTTTTGTCAATTTTGTTTCTTCCAGTCAAGTTCTTGACATTCCAGTGCCCACAACTGTATGATGTACAATCTAGGGATATGGATGTATTTACCTTAGCATTTTTTTTCTTCATATTCTTTAATTCCTGGACTCCTGCTATCTACAGAGAAGAAGAATTACAGATTGGTTATGGATCTTCAGTTCATCACTATCCTCCTAAAAACATGGTTGCAAGAATTACTTTGGAATAACATAAAAAGCTATTTAAAAAGCCAACCCTGGTTCAAAGGGGGACCGGTTTTGCATTGCTTCCTTCCTCTCTCCTCATGCCAGAGGAAAACTGTTGCACAAAAGGAGTTAGTGCAGGTAATACTCCTTGTACCAATTACTGTAGCACTACCTACCTTAATTTTTCTATATCTTTATATGGATGTATAAATCTGGTAATTCTGACACTTGTTACCTCTAATGAGCCACTCAGAACTATAGCTTTAGTACTTACCCACTGTACTTGGCCCAACTACTGCAAAATTCTGAGTTCAGTTTACTCATCATAATCATCTTAATCTTTCCAGCCAATAAACTTATCACAGAACAGCTCAGGTTCTAAGGGACCACAGTGGGTCTTCGGGTCCAACCTCTCTGCCAAAGCAGGGTCATCCTAGAGCACATGGCACAGGATTGTGTCCAGATGGTTCTGGAATATCCTACACTTACAGTTATGTTCAAAACGTTAATTAAAAAAGGATGATTTTCCCTGGACTGTTAAGAGTGACTTACTCAGAAGTCACTAGACAGCACAAAAATTAAATCATCACTTTTAAAACTCTAGTCCATGAGCTTTTAAACAGTGTTTGACATAGCTGTATGCTCATTTAAATTATGCAGCTCACCAGTTTTACTACATAATGATTTAGATATCACAAACACTTCAGGATTATTGGATGCTTCCCTATTCTCAAAAGGTGACAATTTTGCAAAGTACTTGCATGACAGCACTGTTGTGTCTAGAGGCGATTCTTGTGAAAGCCTGCACAGAGGCAGCCAATCATAACCTGAACACAACAAATTGTGTTTTCGTGTTACTTATACCGACCAGAGATTGGAAACTTTTACAGCTTGTAAAATGAAGGTGTAAAGGGCAATATAAAACCATAGGTATTTTGACCACAAAACTGATTTTATTTCTGGTGTACTTACAAGATCAGTTATTTGGTCCTTGAAAGCAGAAGAGAAGTCATTGATAGCCTTTCTGGAAATGTTTGATTCTATGGTTTGTCTGGAGAAGTCAAAGGGACAAAACACAAACCATTTGGTTTAATAAAGGGGAAATCTCCAAATCCAAAACCCTTCCTTTGAATAACAAAACCCGAAGTTAAGCAGTTAGACAACTGCAGATCTTTCATATACTAGCAATAGCTTCATTTCTACCTCGAAAAGTATCAGCTGAGATGTGCTGCTCATGTTTGGAAAAATATCATATCCCTGGAGACCATGTCAAGATCACATGTGAAGAAACATTTTTATCATAGAAACTTAATCATTAACATCAGAACTTAACCATGCAATAGTGATTCCCTAATGGACAGCCCGTTAGCAAAACCACAGGGATTTCTGTTTAAAACTTTGAATATCCAGTCATGGGAAAGCAGAATATTTACCTGTAATTTGCTGCTATCTTCTCAACTTCGGCCAGAACAACGTCCAGTTCTGTAATATCTCTAGGAGATCTCTTCAGCTCTTTGGGACACCAAACCTGTAGAGAATGTGGGCTATCCACTGGAAGGGCAGAATAAACATAAGCATTGCACAATTCAGGTACACACTCACTGTAAAACAACAGAAAAAGTATTGTGTCCACCATCAAAATAACCATCTAAAAGTTATGAATATTTTAATATGAAATTTGAGGAGAGGGATATATTAATTATTTCATCTCTCTTTGGCTGAGCAACTATGATTGATTTATCTGGGAACACCTTAGAACTGGGATGATCAGTGATATGTAATAATTCTTATCCTTTATTGATTCAAGCAAGCCTAGAAACCTACCAGTAAACTACGTAAAAAACTACGTCGTGTACTGTAGACATAACTTTTTGTGTTAAAAAACTATTAGCCTGAATTTGCAACTTGCATTACTCAAAGACTCTTGAGCTTTTATATTTGTATACATTCTTTTATTAACACCATATAGGCTTCAAAAACCCACTATACACAAATACATTTCTTTAAACTTTGCAATAGTATTATTAACCAAGTCCACAAAAAGTTAAACCATGTTTCTTCACACACTAGATGTAAATCTAGTACTAAAACGTGATGGGGTTCTGTTCAAAGGAAGCAAGATGGCACAAGAGACAGTTTCTTGCTATTGAAAAATGCCACTGTCGTGAAGCCCTCTGTCTCAAGGGTCTTTACACCGAAAGCTGCACCTGGTGTCAGGGGCACGCCAAGTTCTGCCCCACAGCTGCTGCTCCAGGCTTCCAGACCAAGGAGTGTACTAACACCTCTTACAGCTTCACAGCCATGGCTCCAGGCTTCCCTCCAAACAGAACCAGGCTGCCTTACAGGTACAATGCACACCTGTGCTTTACCCCTCCACGGGAGGAACAGGCAAGTCCAGGGACGCAAACCATGGGGATCAAATGGGGGTCTATACCAAAACTGAACGTAAAACTTCCCTTTTTTTTAGAATCACTATGTTGCTACAATCCAGAAATGAAAACAATAGAAAAACTTTGATCTTGAATGATGAAAAGCTATATGGGAGTTCTGAAAAGTCTACTTTACCAGAAGGATCTGATGTGTTCTCTTCTGAAAGCTGCTTCTTTTTTGCCTGGAATTGAGTCGTATTCAGAGTCTTCTGCGATACGAAAAACAGATTAACTTCCAGAATAAACCCTAGGTTTACTCATCTGAACTCCTGAGAGATGGCAAGTAAGCAGAATGCAGAAAGCATTTCCTGACTGAAGCATCAGTAACATTTCCTTCGGCCTGTTCCACCAATCCCAGCCCAGTGGTCACCCTGCTGCGAGACAGTGGCTACCTGACCACAATGGCCACCAACCCATCAGCCACTGGCCCTGCAGCAGAGCTGGAGACAGCCTAAGGAGCTTAAGAACCCTCAGTCATTGCCCATGATTAACATTTCTCTGATCAACAGTGCCTGCTCACCTTCCTTTTCACCTGCATTCTGTCCCAATCCTTTCTCTCCTTTGTAACACCAACGGCAGTTGTACAAGAGTGTTGCATGCATCCAGCCTACTGATGAAAGTCTGACACTCTGTACTGAGTGTACAATCCTAATAAATTTCAATAGATAAAAAACTCTTGTTCCAACTACTGCACAGTTGCTTTTATCATAGGTTACTTTCTTGAGCCTGCAGACAGTGAACTCCCCCTGTATGTCCGGCAGCTGATTCGGCCAAAAGCATTTTACACTAATTGTGGAGTAAGTGCGGAAAAACACTCATTCAAAACTGAATGGCTTTTAATTCTAACACATATTAAAAATTAATTTTATCAATATTATTTTCCCCATAAATCTGTTTTGCTTCAATACCAAACAAGTACAAAGGATTCATATTTTATCTAGTATGCCATTCCTCAAGAATGTATATTCTAGATACGGAGAATATCTTTGAAAAAAGGAAAGAACATACTCCCAAACGAGCAAGAGAATAGGCTACAGGATCCAGGAACACCTGGCTGTTATATTCCTTGTTGATATGATGACTTGTAGCTTTAAGCATTTCACTTGGCCATCTCACAGGAATACTCTGGGAATTGATTATTTTGGATACAATTAAGTACTAAGGCAGTACTAAGAAACAAATGGAAGGTCTTCCTCTCCCCCCGCCCTCTAATGAAGGCATGGCATGAAGTAAGCTAAAATTCAATTGACTGATAATACTCATGCAACTTTTTCTGTACCACGGTCTCCTTAAGGGGTTCCTCTCCAGCATCAGCTGTGTTGGATTTCCGAGCATCGCCATCGGAAGGCTTTGAGTGACGCGGTTTTTTACTGGGAAAAGAAAAACACACACTACTACCCTCTGAGAAAGAATGATCTTCAACCATATGCACTACAAAACCTTGCGTTTGGGGCAACATTCTGTACAGCTATGTCTCACACGAGTACTATTGAAGTTCTTGTTTGAATTAAATAGCAAGACAATTTCAGATTTAAACAAACTCAAACAGATGAGAAATATACTAAAATTTGAATTAAAATATTTTAAAAATAATTTTCCTTATTACATATAAATTAACTAGGACATTTTTCCCTTTTAATCTAAAAATCTAAAGATTAAATTAAATGCTGACAATTTTATTTTTTTCCACCAGACCTTCTGTCTGTGTTTTGCCTTTGTGGTGCCGAAACTTGACCGAGTGACTCGTTTTGTGAATGTTCCTCTCCATAAGCATCCACAGCAGTACTGTGCAAAGGGTGATCTATAAAGAACAGAAAATAAACTGTATGAACCCTGCTCCCATTTTTTAAGGTAAAGAGCACTGCCTGCCATTAAGCATTTAGTTAGAATATCTTTGGTTTGCTAACTAATAAAAAGGAAGTTCTCATTACAAGTATTATTTGAGGATTATGAAAAAACATACAGTGAAAAAGTTTCATGATTTCTGTACCCATCCACCTGCTATTTCTTTACAAACCCAAACCAAAGGTAGCTCAGCATGTACTCATGGCATAGAGCAAGCAAAATACTTGGTACAGTTTGTTTCAAGTCTGTCTTTGCTATGGCAGATGTAAATCTTCTACACATTTAAACAACTACTTTCTTATTTTTTTAATATAGATTTTAAGCTGCTTTAGTGGATGCTGTAAGAAGGCAATTATTGCTGATAAAGAATATTTGTAAATGTAGAATTCTTGAAGGTAGCTACCAAAACAGATTAGAACGCCGAGAAATTTAAGGTTTTAGCATGCCTTCCATGTATAAATTTCATTTCTTCAAGCACATTGCCACAAAACTTTGTGTTAATTTACATTACTGTCATGGGTCATTCTTTTAGTCTAAATACATTCCACAGAAATAAGGAAAAGAGCTTTCAATTTTGCAGCCTTGCTTTACCAACAACCCTTTTGCTAAATTGTTTTTTATAGCTCATTTTCAATGCTGTTCCTAGTAGTCACATTTATATTTCCAAAATTTTCTCAGACTAATAACTATTACAGTTGAGAAACAGCTCGTAAAATTTTCTCTACAGCCTCTAATTACACTGTTGTTCAAAAGACCCCAAACATATATATACAGGTGGATATAACAGAGGACTCCACACAGGAGCATCTACTCCATCTAAATTGATTCTCTTCCCGCGTATTGAGGCTTCATTACACAAGTCCAATATAAAGCATGGAAGTGGTTTTAATCCTTCACCAAAAATTGTACAGTTTGATGTTATTTTTTTAAGTAACATTTGAAAGTGGCAGAATGACGTCCCTGAGAATGCCCAAGTTTGCTGCCATTAATACTCTTAAAATGGCAAAAATTTCACTTCATAATTTGTGTAATTTAATGAAGAATAAATTAAGATACCGAACTTTGGTTTTTAAGTGTAAGTTCTTACACAACTGCAATATTATATATGAAATTCTACCATTCAGACCATAAAGGTGGAATAGCCAGTATTTTTCCATTGACTTTTATTTGCACATAGTACAGCATTATTCTTGTTACTTCCTATATTACTGAAAATAACACAAAATCCCGTCTGTCTCTCCTATCCATTTCTTTCTCTTGCAAAGAACAAAAACCTTTTCCTAGGTAAGCACTGAAGTATTTTGCCCACGTGGTTGGTTTGTGAAAAGCATACATTAAATGACATTCAAGTTAATACTAACCAAAGGAATCATCGAGCTCCTCAAGTTGATTTGTTCCTGCTACCTTCAATATCCTTGAGACATCTGGTTCCTCAAGAGGAACTGATTTCCAACGAAGATTGGAGTTGGCTTTGTGGTCCTGGATGGGTATGAAATTAAGAGCCAGTTTATCCAGCTTTTTTGAGTGTACAACAGCTTAAATATGACAATGACTTTCAAGAACATTTGGCTAGAAATACATTTAACCAGAACCATACTGACTCCTAAGCTATGGCACAAGGATTTGAAGCACATTTTTTCCTCAGGCTATGGGCTTTTTCCCCTAGAAGAAGAGATGGTATAAAACGTGTATGCTCTGCTATTTGATACTCTGTTCTACTGCAAGCTTTGTCTTATTTCATAAAAGCGTACAAGTGTAGAAATCTTCTAACGCTCTAATACCTGGTTTCTAAGATCTGTAGTCTTTTTAGGCATTAAAATAATTCTTCTTTCATTCTAGATCACATAAATTTCCATCCTTGTCCAATTTAATTACTTTCACTTTAAGAAACTGAAAAGCTATCGTGTAACTTCTTATACAAAAGTGGAATTTATATATCAAGGATTACAGAGATTCTGTAAAGCAAAAGGGTGAGAACGATACTAGTTTACGAAACAGTTGTGGAAACAGCTGAGTGCCATTCACACCACGTGTGAGTGACTTTCCTCACTAATTTCTGTGTGTACTTGTAGGGTGAATTATAACCAGAAAGACCGACTTCTGGAGCTTTTAAATTTTACCAGTATTTAGCATTGCCCCAGCATTTCTGTTATGGTACCAAATATACCCATCAACTGCTTTCTCTGTAAATCTTCTTTTATGAGACTGTTTTTAAATTTTGGCTGTTTAAAAGTCAATGGTCCATTCTGTACTACTCCTAAATGGAAAAAAGAAAACCCCACGCCAGCACCCAAGCCTGCCCCAGCAGGGACTGCACAGCACTTCCCAGAGCAAAGCAAGCCCTGCATTAACCCCCGTGCAGCCACCTCCGGACACAACGCCCTGACCGCACAGTAACACAACACACAATCTCAGAATATCCTGCACTGGAACGGACTACAAGGATCATCAAGGCCCTGCACAGAAAGGTCTGTGCAAGAGTCACACCATGTGCCTGAGAGTATTGTCCAAACAGCCCTTGAACTCCGTCAGGCTTGGTGCTCTGACCACTTCCCTGGGGAGCCTGTTCCAGTGCCCAAGCACCCTCTGGGTGAAGAATCTTTTTCTAATATCCAACCTAAACCTCCCCGGCACAGCTTTCATGCCGCTCCCTTTGGTCCTGTCACTGAGCACCAGACAGAAGAGATGAGTGTCTGCCCCTGCAATTCCCCTGGTGAGGAAGCTTGAGACCACGATCAGGTCTCCCCTCAGTCTCCAGCTGAACAGAGCAAGTGGCCTCAGCCACTCCTCACACAGCTTCCCCTCAAGGCCTTTCACCGCCTTCCTTGCCCTCTTTTGAACACTCTCGACAAAAACAAAACACCGGCTGTTTGAATTCTGCCCAACCTAGCAAAACTTACCTCTAGCTTAGAGCTGGTATGATTCTTCTTTATTTTCTTCTTTGAGGACATTTTGCTGCTCATTATATGCAGCTGAATACAAAACCGAGGATAAAGTCACTGAAAAATTGTCCCCGATACGAATCAGCTTTCTCTGTGTCTGTACTTGGGAGAGAATGGGAAATCTTTGTTACTTCAAACTATTCTTTGTTACTTCAAGCTATTATGCTCAGCTCACTCCAAAAGCAGTAAAACTCACTTCCTTAGCCCAGCGCGACGCAGAGGTTATATACTCGTGTACGGACGGATGGGGGGATATAGCACGTATCAGCGAGCCGGCCACATGAAAAAGACAAAGCGCGACGCTGCAGTTCGCGCCTGTACCTTGGCTCCGCTGCCGCAGCTGCTCTCCCGCAGGAGCCCCAGGAGCGCCGGCGCCCGGCCCGGCCCCTCAGGGCGCCTCCCGCCGCCTTTGGAACCGCGCGCGCCGCCGGCGGGAAGGAAGCGGAGGCGCGAGGCGGAGCCCCCGGGCCGGAAAGGGAAGCGGGACAGCGCAGCCACAGCCCCCCCCCGGCCCCGGCCGGAGTCGAGTCAGTGTTCCGACGAATTTATTCAACCACTGCTCCCCTGAGTGGTTTTCTGCTAATTACTCTGATTAATAAAAATAAAACAGAAGAAAACAAAATCCCCTTTTCTTTCCCTGAACTGACGCTGTGCCTCTGGAAAAGCAAGCGGAAGAGGTCGCTTCTGCCAAGATAAAATGAAAGCTACGGTCAAAAATAGTTAAGAAATTAATTTAACCCGCACACAAAAAAAGAAAGTACTTGCTTTAATAGCGTGCCAAAAGGAAAAAAAAAAAAAAGACTACAGCTTGAGAACTTTTAGTTCCATCCCTGGCAATTAAATTAAGAGGAGATTTAGGAATTTGTCCAGTCTTGTCAGTTGGAGGGGTCCCTTTGAGGCCACACCTGTTTAGCCACCGGGCGTGGTGACACTGACACCCACACACACCCCTTTGGCTTCAGCCAGCCAAATAAGCTAAAACAGTAAAATAATCACTTTAGGCTTAGGAGGTGGCAAGTGCTCCTTAGACTTTAATTTGCTGGCTATAGCACCCAGCCCCATGAGCCACAGGTACAGTGGACAGTGACAGCACAGTTTTGTTTCTGTAATGACAGGTTTCTTCAGTAGATTACCTTAGATCCAGTTCTCATCCCTCTCTCAGCTATCTCCAGTAGGAGAGGTGTGGTGGCACTTCCCTGTCTTTCCAAGCAGCACACACACCTATGTGAGTATGTTATTGAGTAAATGACAAATTTGGTTTCCTTCAGTATGGAAGAAATGTAGAGAGGAACATGCAAAATTACTTAAGAGGAGAAACTCTACAATGAGTAGGAACAGAAGTTTGCTTAGTATCTCACAATGCCATCAATATGCACATGGAGCTTTAAACAGTGTCTTGGTGGTGGTGCTTCATCTACCCCGGGCTGGTAACTCTGCCCCTGAAATCTTTCATACCATACCCCTGATTTAAGCCAAATGCAAGGTGTGAGGGCAGGAATAAGGAAACCCACCACCACCCAGGAGCTAATAAGAGTTTCAGAAAACTCCAGCTTCCACTCAAGTAATTTGAGGTGATGGTAAGAACACAACTGTCAGGAAAAAGACAAAAAAAAATTAAAGATTTGCTTGTTTAGTAATGTACTGAAAGAGTAAGTTCCATAAAACAGCATCCCTTTCTTACAGGGTGGCCTTAAGGTGGCCAACACCTTAAACATAAAAGGTCACTTTCCAAAAGTAAAAATGTTAGCAACCAGCCTTTATGCTGTATTTAATATGTCTGTAGCAGTGGAGTTTTACAGCTTGTCAGTTAAAATAATACACCTGGGCTTGTTAGCAGCATTTTTCCTTGATAAACAAACACATCACAGCATTGAAATGCAGAAATATTTATTTTGGTTTCCTTCATTGGTTTTGAAAATTGTTTTGGTTTTATAAAACATAGAAATAGCCAACACTAAGCAAACATTTGAATCTCAGTATAACAAACTACTGCTCTAACAGTTGACTTGGATTTGTGTACCTGAATTGCATACACATATGAAATTATGCTACAGAGTAGTGCATTACAATCACACACAAATCTTAGTGCAAACCTTGTTGTGCTTGTATTTTACATATATCCATGTTTTTTGAAAACAGCAATGAATGTTAATGCAAAACCAACTCTGTTAAGGATAGCAAAAGACTTATGCTGTAATAAGGCTTATTTCTGCTGATTTTTCAAACAAAAGATAACTAGTTATTATTTTGCAATTTATCTGGGAATTAGGTTTCTATCCCTGAACAAATACCTATCCTGGGCCAACACACAGTTCTGTTGGCATATATAAATAATTCCAATTGCTGCAAAGCATCAGGCAAAAACATTCTACCTGACCTATTTTGCTATTCAGTGAAGAATACTCAGTGGCTCATACATAAAGCACAGAAAACAGAGGTTATGTCAGAAGCTCTTCCACTTGCAGAGGGCCTGGCGCATTTTTATAAAATGCATTTTAAATACAAGTTCATTACAGGGAAACAAGTGGCTAGTACAGGTGCAATGTTTACCCTGACTGTTAGCATAGCCCAGCCTCCTGATTTGGTTTTTAGGTCTCTAGTGTTCTTGCCAGAGTTGGGATCTGCTCATTTGCAGGGCTGGCACCACTCCAGAATCATGCTAATGTAGCAGAGGCTGAATGAACTGCATCCACACAGTGCAGAACCACCATATGCAGACTTACTCTGAGGAACTTCTATTCATCGGTCTTCTTGTGTGGAGTGCTGACTTCCACCTTATAGAAGCACATCTCATAACTGGCTGCAGATGTAGAGGGGAGATACAGCTCAGATGCCCTGCCCCAGTTTATACTGGGACTAATGAAAGATGTGATACCAGCTATGCAACTGTAAGGTTTGGGGTTTTTGTTGGTTGGGTGGTGGGGTTTTTTTGAACAGATTAAGTAATTTTTCTGAGGATGCAAGATACTTAGAGGCATTTTCAGAGCTGCCAAATCCTTTGTGGAATTGACAACTGCAAAACACACTGCAGACAGCAACCATGCTGGCAACAAAACCTTGGTTCCTTGGTGACGGTGAGTCCCATTTTTGACCAAGGAAATATTAAATAACTTACGTATAGTTACCATTTATCGTTAAGGCTCTTTTTGGAAATTGTAGGTCACCATAAAAACAGTATGCAACACAACTTGACAGTAAGGCAGTGTTCCATTTCTTCAATGTTCCTATGGCAAGTACCCATTTTTGTACAAGTTAACGATTGCACAGTTTCCTTCCCTATTTTTGCTGTAGTCAAAATACAGATATGAAGGCCAACAGTAGACAGACATGTGCCACTTTCCTCATTCCATTCACAATTACATTTTGGCATTAGCATAGAGTTCATCTATCTGTGACTGGAAGTATTTTCGCAGTTCTGGTCTCTTCGCCTTCAGTGTTGGTGTCAACAGCCCATTTTCAATAGAAAACATTTCAGTGTGCAGGAAAATGTCTTTCACCTAGAACATAAAAAGTTACTAGCCAAGCTGTATTCCTTGGAATAGACAAGACTATTAAAACCTTGCCCAAACATCCTAACAAAGCCCATCACTTGAGAAGTTTTCCAGACAGAAATCAAAAGCAGTTTCTGGAGAATCAGATCATACTGGTGCTCAGAAGTTTAAAGAATTAGGTATTTGGTTCTCACAAGCATCATACCTGTTCAAATGACTTCAAACCAGATTCTTTCCCAACTCTCACCATGTCCTCCAGAATGTATTTTTTTACATCCTGTGGATACAGAAATACATTGTATAGCTTCATGCTTTCATAAGAATCAATTTGAAAATGTTGATGCAGAACAGCTAACTGTTCAGTTAGATAGGCCTTACCTTGTTTTTGCATAGCTCTTGATAGGAGCCTTCAACTCCCCTTTTCTTGGCCCAGTTGTGCAGAGTATCAGGATCAGGTACGACAACAGCTACTAAGAAGGCCTAAAAAAAGAAAAAAAGCTTGACAAAAATTCCTAAGTCAACACTTCAGTTCCTACATATTTCTTACTAGTCAGCTAGGCTTTGGGGAGCATTTCTAAACCTGCTGTAAAGTCAGCAGCTTTCTGCTACCTGAACGCAGGAGTGCAGTTCAGAAGCTGAACTGAAAGAACTACTTTTAACACCCACATTTCTCTTTACACTTGAAAACCCCCAAGATATCAAGGTTCTTTCTTGGTGTGTGGGGGTCTGTTTGTTTGTTGGGTTTTTGCCCCTGCACACTGTTAGCAATTTATATACAACCATTACAATGCAAATTAGTTCAGCTCCACTACCTGGTCTGAAACTAAATCCAGAAACATGCAATGTAACCGCTGGAATCCAAGCAGAATGAAAATGCATAACAATAACAGTTTAAGATAAAAATTTAAATTTCAATCCCAAAGTCTGAGGTGGGCAGAAGGAAAAAAGACTTTTCTGCAGTCTCCTTTTGAATTATTTTAAAATTACCTGAAAAATGCCTACCTGCAAGCTCTCTCCATGGACAAACACCTGTGCAAGAGCTTCACATCTCAGATACACATTCTCTATTTTCTCTGGTGCTATGTACTCTCCCTGGGCTAGTTTAAATATGTGTTTTTTCCGGTCAATGATCTTCAACGTACCATTCTGTTGACAGAAATAACTTTCACTTAGAGGAGACACTTCAAGTGAAAAACCAATCTACACAGCTTAAGCATGCCACACTGGCACAGTTAAACTATGCTAGAGCCAGAGAACTGTCAAACTAATGTTAGACGAAAACAGGTTATGTATCCATCTCAGCTAACCTGGAGAAAGCCTCAGGACTGGCACTGTCAATACTTTTTTAGCCCCAGGCACACAGATTTAGCTACAACAGTAATTATCCACAAATTCTTCTCTTTCACCTAACTAATTCTGTTCAATACCAAATGTTTTCCAATATATTTATTAAATTTCTCGTAATAACTATAAAAGTACCATTCCAGATATGTAAGTTAACTTACTGGTAGCCATTTCCCAATATCTCCTGTGTGAAGCCAGCCATCTTTGTCCAGAGCCTCCGCTGTTTTTTCTGGATCTTTCAAATAGCCACGAAACACATTTAGCCCTTTAACACACACCTGAAAACAGCCATTTGTTAATATATGCCACTATGAAGGAAAGTTAGCAATCACTACTAGCAACAAATGCTTTCTCCAATGGTTCTTAACCCTGACTAAAAAGGCAAGAGGAAGTTCGTGTTTGTACAGGAATTTCTAGTCATGGTTTTTGGAGACCTAACATTTTCCATTGGTATGAAATATAGTAAGAAGCAATTGCAACAATCTATTCTCTTCCATTCCAGCAGCAGTGTTTCTATCCACTATTTGAATAATTGGAACCTATCAGAAAAAATTTGTTTTTATTTATTTTTTGTGAAAAAATTTTCCTAGATCTAGAAATACTATCTCTCAGCCTGAAAACATGTTCATTTCAGCTTTGGTAAACAGCAGTTTACCAAATTTGAATTGTGCTAAAACTTGAATTGTTTGAATTGTGCTAAAACTAGCAGGGAAAAGAAAACTGGCGTATCAAGCAAGCGGCACATTTGTTGTCCAAAAATTAGACTAGAAGGCATTACAATGTAGTCCAGCAATCGATCCTTGAAAAACTCATCCAACATATGTTCAGTGCCTACCCAGCATGCTGGTGAATTACAATACAACAAACATGAGATGCTGCCAATAGGAGGCAGATCAGAGTACTAGGGAGGATTCTAATGACCTTATGGAGACAGTACCAAACTTGGGACCAAAACAAAGTCATATTTTACAAACCAAGTAATTTCTGTTATAAAAGAGACCTTATCTGGAAGGATATGAATAAAAGAGAACTCTACATGTCCCAGTCAAGTTAAAGACTGACTGATCGAACGTTAATTCTTCATGGCCCCTACAATCACAGGAAGGCAGGTGACAGCTTTCCCCAGCAGAGACAGCCAACCATTTATCTGTATCCTGCTATCTGGGACTGAGACCTCATCTGCATATGCTCACATATAGTTCTATTCACAAATTTATTCTTCTTAAACAGTGATAACTGGCAAAAGTGAAAAGCAAGGCTGATAGAGCAGAGACTATTGAAAGCTTACTCTCAGAGAAGGGGACTAGAAATGCTTAACCCAGAAGAAAAGCAGAAAATAAGGAGGAATATTTATTTTAGGCAAATGAATAAGGAGAGCCAATTCCATAACCATGGGCTATGAATTCTGTGAAGCAAGTTACAACACTTTTTTATTATATTTAGAATAGTTTATACTGAGGAAATTAGACCTGAAAGACTAAGATGGCCCCTGATATACTAAGGTGCTACCATTTTTACTCAAGTCCAAAGTAACTCCTAATGCAGCAAACTTTCACATTAAGTGCAAGCAAAACACTTCTGGGAGTTTTTTTGTTTTAAAAACTATTTTAACTATTTCTCATCATAAGAATTCCTGTAGCAGACCAAGCTTTAAGAACATACTGAAAGTGAAGCAAAAATTATTGATGAAGACTAAATATGGAGTCATTTGCAAGAAAGAAGAATTTTGACATTGCTCTCCATTTGAAAGCAGTTTCCCACCACCAAGACCAACTAAATCCTTGAGTATTTCTGGGAATTAAAGCCCAATTACTTGTCTCTAGTCTCATATAAATTACAACCAAAACAAATAAAGACTATAAATCCTTTGTAGCCACAAATTAGTTACTTGCTTAAGCTACTTTTAATTTCTCACTCCCTCAACTGCCCCGACAGTCTCTTGAAAGCATATGAAAGACACCACAGTTAATCTGCTTTCGAGGCTTGGGGAAAATAAATTACTATATGAACATCTGTTCACAGTATATACACAAAATTAAATCTGTATATATTTTACTTCAAAACAATATTTTAAAAGACAGCATATAGCATGACATATAAAGCTGGGTCCTCAAAATGCAATTTGTAAAATATACGTGTTCAATTTGTGCAGACTACATAAAAGAGTTCACAAACACGTGCAGGCAGGCATCATAAATCAGCAGCAGCCTTCATGGCACTTGATCTCAATTTCTCTTAGAAGTTTCCAGCCACTTTAAATTACCTAACCTCACACATCACAATCTGGGTAACTGGCTACATGCATCAGCTGTTCTCTGGCCCTTGGCAGGGCAAGGGAAGCCCTCTGCCAGCACTCTGCTGAAGAATAACTGCAGTATGAGGTGGCTACACTTCCCAGCTATTCCGCAGCTGGAAGACGTTGCCTTGGTCATACAACCATATGTATGGTCATATAACCATCTGTTAACCTGTGGGATAACAGATTACTATGTAAGCTGTTTCTTCTCCCCTCCAATATACTATTTCCTGGTTTGCTTCTGTGAGTCCTTAACTGATACTGCATGCAGACATCTTAGATTTTAGGTAGCAGGCCATGTTTAGCACTTTTACTAAACTCAGCTATTTCAGGAACAAAAAAAACATTTTCCAAGATTGCCCAAGAGGCTCATACTGACTTTCTGAAATTACTTACCTCACCCTCTCCTTTGGCAGCCGAGTAATTCATTTCTTGTACATCAACAAGCTTGATGACATTGCATGGCATCGGTGCTCCAACATGACCTATTAAACAGAGTAACACTTCAACAGCCTGATGCTTTTTAGTCAGATTCTGAAAAAAAATAAGCTGCTTATACACTGAAGAAAGATGGAAAACTGATTTCTGGTAGCTTAGATTTGTCAGGACTGAAACATTAAATTCTCAGATATCCCTAAGAATGTTACAAGCTGAACCATGCAGTCAGGCTTGCTTTTTCTTATAATCGGGATCCTCACTCTAGAGAGATATTTAAGTAGCAGAAGCCCCACTATAGTTTCAATTAGCAATATTACTTCAGTTAGGGAGCTAGAGATATAACAGCTGAGGGACGTGGAGAATGTTGATTCCAACACCAAAAAATGCCATTTGTATTTCCAGCCTGCCTTTATATAGAGAAGATTCCTGTTTGATAGAAACTACAAGGGTTAATACTATGACCTCCCTTCTAAAGCTACTTCAACTTACAAGAACAAATACTATTAGAAGCTTGAATTACTGAACTTTCATAGCTATTTAGGGGTGAAATGTCAAGGGATCCCTTCAAAACTTTTTTAATTTCACTTGAAGAAAACCAATCTTATCCTTTGTGACAGGTGTTACTGAAGATTAAATAAAGTGACCAGGGACCTCTAAAAAATGTCGGGACCCTAAAATTTAACAGACAAGTAGACAGCTGAATGTCATACCTGCTGTCCAGTCGCCAGGCAATGACAGGGAGCATCCAGCTGTGCATTCAGTCTGTCCATAACCTTCATAGAACTAGAAGGTGAAATCAAAATATAATCTAAGACCATTACTTTCCAACACAAAGTTTCTTCATTAAAAAGCAATTAACACTTTGTTTCTTTTCTTCTAATTGTTTAAATTTGAGTGTACCAAAACCTTCAGCATCTTCTAAAAAAACTACTGATTAGTTTTACCACAATACACAATTTTAAGTGCTAATATTCCACCTTCAGTTCCAATATTTACTCAAAGTTTCCCACAGCACGTCACACCTGTTTAGATTAAAACAGAAAATGGCAGAGAAAGCAAGAAAGAAATTAAGAACCATAGATAGTACTAGTAGTGACGTCGTTCATATGATTTAAAAATAGGCTTGTCTAAGACCACGAGAAATGGAATCCCTATGCCCCATCACAGCTCTGTGATTGTTATACATGAGACAGGCTTCCCTTTTCTGTGCAAAATGCATTGTTACACCAGCACACCACTGAAAAACTTCAGGAAATTATGGAAGTCTGATATTTTAGAGTATTTTTGTTTTCTATCCTTGAAATTAAATACATTTCAACACATTTATTCTATGCCACTGTTGTTCTAATTTTACCTCCAAAAGCATATACTTGGAAGAGGCTCTGAAGATAAATGCAATGTGTGCATACTTGGAAGAGGCTCTGAAGATAAATGCAATGTGTGCAATCTGATTCACCCCAGCCTCATCTTCAAAACAACAACACTACAATATCATCACATTATTAGATTTTCTACAGTAGTTACAAATACTTCTGTAAGCAAGGCAAACTCCAGAAACTTAAATCAAGTATAAAATTCATTGCTTATCGCAGCCCATCAAAAAAATCTTTCGTCTAAGACAGGTCAGCCATTTACTTCAGTTAAAAGACTTTGGGATGAATACGGAAATTTCAGGGGATTGAGAGAAGCTTGGGAAAAGAGCATACACTTGTAAAGTCTCCAAGAATACCAGAAAGAGTTATCCATATAATCAGACTGCTAGAAAAACTCTAACAAAGCTCAAGCTGGGTATTAAAATATTTAGGGTTTAGGACTAAGGCCAGGCAACTCACCTGACAGCCAAGAGCTGCTCTCAGGAAGGTCAGTACACTTGCAGACACAGGTGCTGCTCCTGTAACCATCAGCCTTACTCTTCCTCCCAAACTTGCCTACAATAGACACAAGGTACTGTGGACACCAAAAGCATTTTAGAAACATTTCCAGAGTCATCTTCTATGACACCCTTAGTCACTGTTCACCTACAGTGCCACCCACAAATGTTAGAGAGTTAAGTTTAGTCTGCTATTGCAAGCCGTCTTTCTTGCAGTGTTTTTAGTCTCATTAATGGCTGGAAGATATGTGATCTCAAACATACAGTATCTATACAGACTACGGCGTCACTGCAGTGCAGACTCTGCCAAAAAGAGCTTAAGCCATGGCCTTACAGTGACGGCTTTATTTTTAACTGCCTTGTATCAGCTTCTCATACATCCTGAATGCTATAAAAAGCAGCCCCATGGGCATGTTGTACAGCCAAGGTTAAGGCCACAGCAAGTGAGTATCATATATAATAGCAGGCATAACTTACTAGTGACAACAGGGAGAAGACAGTGGGGGCTACAGGTGGCACTGTGGCATACTTAGCATTCTTCCTTCAGAAGGACAGTGTTTGCTTTCAAAGTGGTAAGAGAAGCACCAGACTGTTTCAGAGTGACTTCCTTAATACAGTTAGCTGATACTATGAGAACTAAGGGAATTGAAAAAATGAGGTTGAAAATAAAAAGACAGCTCTGATTTTTGCTCTGAGTAGCCAGGTAGTCTTTAACCAGTGAAAAAGCCATACCAGATTATATTCCTATGAAATATGAACCATTCCTATGAAATTCAACAATTGCAAACTTCAACTTCGAGGCTTTGAAGCATACCTGTATTTTACGGAAGATGACTTTATCCCAGAAGCTGTTATTTCTAACTATACCACTTCTGAGTTCTGCTTCTTTCCTCTTGGAAGCAAAATCCAGCAGCCACCTCTTTAATGAAGTATCTGCCTGCCCAAAAATCTATTAAGAAAGATGAACTATGGTTAGGATCCTCAGACTGCAATTCCCTTTTTCTTACAGATGCAGGCATGGACACTGTTAACAGTGAAAACCAAATTAATTAAAACAACCTTTATTGATACGCATCTTAATTCTAGCAAGAAGTACTTGTGCATTTTTATTCTGACCTCAGTTCAAGAGTTGAAATCAGCACTTAACTAATTCTTCGTATCCATCAAACTGTGTGATGTTGTTTCAATGCATAATTTCTTCATTAAAATGTATGAATGAAAATGGATGGTTTACTTCTCTATTCTAGTATTATCAAAATTCAAATTAAGCATAATCCTCAGCATTTTCTGAAAAGCACCCTATCATAATACATGATGTAACACAAGGTGTTGTGAGGAGATGCAGGTCATTTCAAATGGAGATCTGTCTTGCATATACAAATTTGCACTTTAGATCGCTTTTCAAACACTCCTTCTAGTTGTTCTCAGGAAGCCAGAGAACAGACTCAACAGCAACGCACACATTAGTATATTCACTTGGAAAGAGGAAGACTCAGCATTATGACTGAAAGCACGCAGACTGCAGCATTATGGCCCCCTGCAACGCCAATTCCCCAAACCACTGGCTTCGCATGCCAGGTTACTGCAAGGGTGGGTGAGAAGCCTCAGGGCACCAGACTAAACAAGCAAGAGGAAATCATGAGAACAAAGTCCCAAGCTTTGATATTGCTTCTCAAATTCTAGTAGAGCACGTGTGAACAGAATAAGGAGCTACATTTTAAGTACTAAAACCTGGTCTCAGGTTTTCCTCCCCTCCAAATGGATTCCATTTGCACTATTTGCTGCTGAGCCAAACAGAACTGTGTGTTACTTGGGTGTTCCTCTAGTCTCATGATCAGAGAAATGTCCTGGCTAAGACAGCATAGACAGCTATGACACTTCTTTAGCAGTCACAGGATTTATTAAATCCTTTAGTTCCCCTAGCTGTATCCTAGAAGGGAGTCAGTCACCCATATGCAAAAGGCCAGTTAAAACCTGAAGTTCAAGAAAGAATCTACTTTCAAATTCCCATCTCAGATGACCCTGAGCAAGCAAGCAGCACACACAGAAGAGTGGGACTACCGACACACCTCCTCCCCAGC
>VYZQ01046570.1:0-29207 GCA_013400655.1 Mystacornis crossleyi | reverse complement strand
TTAAGGTCCCTTCCAGTCCAAATAACTCTATGATTCATGATTTTTTTTTCAGTAACTACATGACTTAAATCTCCAGCAGTAGCTGCATTGCATGTATTTTCCCAATTTTTTCTTCTTTTAAAGGAAATAGGGAAAAACCATTTCATATAGTATTTGCATATGAAGACTTAAGAAATGATGGTGCTAACACCAAGTTGATTTTCAGCTATCTAATCAGCAATGTGTTAAATAGTGGCAGGAACACCTTCCACTAGACCAGGTTACTCCCAGCCATGTCCAGCCAGGCCTTGAACAATTCCAGGGATGGGGCAGCCACAGCTTCCCTGGGCATTGTTTAGTATTAAAATATTTCTTTGTTTAATCTTAAAAATTGGGGACTATTGACTAAATACATCCTTAAAAATCATGAAATATATTAAAATTTGTAACTATAATTTATACTATAATTCATTCTTTGTTCTGAATTATGCTTAGGAAGCACACAGTATTATCTTGGTACGTTCTATTTGTAACTGCCAGTGTTTTAAGAGGAGAGGGACCTGCTAATAAAATGGTAATTTAATTATTTGCATGAGCTGGGAGACTCACCTCCAGAAGAGGCCGACCGAAATGCTGCGTTTCCAAAGCCTGCGTTATTTCCCACCTGCCATGCTGGTAGGGACTGTGTGGGTGAGCAGCTTCCTGCTCTCAGAGGGACAATTCCCAGGTCATCTTGCAGGGTGGGTGGATGTCCTTGTGCAAGAAGAAAGCCCAGGAGTGATCGTGGCCTGCTGAGCTGGCACAGGAAGGGACGAGACAAGGACACGCTGCCTGTGGCTGCTGTGACAGAGCTGGCACGGGACCACAGAGGCCATCCAGAGCATGCTGGAATCCATTAAGTGGATGTTGTAAAAGCAACCTAGTTAATTAAACTGTCAGCAAGTGTGCGAGGCCGATGTCTTAGTACTGGTGGTTAGTACTAATGATTGAAGCCAGCTGAAAATTTTTATTTTTAATGCTGAAAATGTGTTTTGTTTTTGAACATCTCATTCTGCCTTGATTCGGGTATTTTAGAGTAATGTCTTGGCTCCTTTTTCCCAAGTGTGACATAGAGGGATCCGCACCAAACGTCACCCTCAGCCTGAACCTCCCGACGAACGCGCCCCCGCTCCAAGACATCGTGGTCCATCACTGCGTGACTTCCGTGGACCCTGCCATGCTGGTGTCCACCAGTGCCGAGCCTCTGCATGATTCCGTGTACAATGGACCTTACAACTTCCCTTTCATTCCTCCTTCAGATTCCTTCAACCTCTGTTACTACACTTCCCAGGTAACAAAACCCCTGACCCTCGCTGGTTTTGAGTGTTCAAAAGGGAGTAAAAACGCCTGTGTTGCTGGGTATGCTGGAATGAGTTTGAGTCCGATAGAAGTAGTAAAATATTATATAAAATGGGTTTTATGTAATAAACTGCTTGGAAGGCACTTAAGGACTTGAGTTGTCTGAGCCGTGTTCAGGAGTTACTGGTAGCTTTGCTTGGCAACGCTGCTCTTATTTTAAGTAACAACTTAAATGGCTGAATTAGACAAAATATATCCAGGCTTAGATGTACCCCCAAATCTCTGTATCACAAGCAGCCTGAAGACTTTGGCACAGTCAGTGTTTAATATGTGTTTGTTTGGTTTTTTTAAAGTACTTTAGTAATGTAAACAGTATATAACTGATCTTGTGATGATGGTGTTAATATATCTTGAGAATGAATATAGTTTTTTCCAGGTTCCTGTTCCACCGATTTTGGGATGTTACCAACTCATTGAAGAGGGATCACAGATAAAAATAACGGTTAATTTAAAGCTCCATGAAAGCATAAAGAATTCTTTTGAGTACTGTGAAGCTCGTATACCTTTCTTCAACCGGTAAGAATAAAGAAAGCCTAAATAAATTTTTTCCATTTCTCTGTTACCTTCCCAAAATGAACCTGTCAGGAGTCAATATAGCAGATTATGCTCCATCAGGGTGCTACCAGTGGACACCAACCTTGCTAATGTTGGGATGCTCCCTTGGAATTCCTTTAATTTCCAGAATACAGAATTATACCAGAATATTTGGTAATATTCCAGACACTTCTGTTGCTCATCCTGTTTCCCTGTGGTATTTTCTCACTTGAGACACTGCCACAATCCCCCAGGTGGATTAAGCTGGAGATCACTTCCAACCCAGGTTTACCTGTTCCTTAAGACTGCTAATCCTAGCTACAGATCAGCTTATTAAAAATATAGTGATTTCAAATTAAAACGATAGTTTTCATCTAAGCCTCTCTGACAGCTGCCACGGCCGTGCTGCCACGTAATTATCATGAAAATTCAAAGATGGAATGATACAAAGTTGCTGATGCTGATCATAGTGTTAGTAAAACACTGTCAGTGAACTAAAACATCAACAGCTCCTTTGTGATTACTGGGTTGAGAGCACGGTGATTTCCTCCTGCTCTGCAATTTCTTCTCATAAATTAGCAGTGTGCTCACATAGGTGTGATTTGTCTGTAGGCACATTAATAATGTCTGTCAGCGTTTCCTCGCTTTCTGTAACAAAACAGGCATTAACAAATGCTGAGTGATAGTCATTCCAGTGGTTGTGTTTTCCTCTCTCACATGTAGGGGCCCAATTGCTCAGTTGGAGTACAAAGTTAGTTACGGCCAACTGGATTTGTCCCGGGAGAAGAGCCTCCTGGTTTGGGTCATCGGTAAGGAACTCACCCCCGTGACTGCCCTTCCTCCCCCAGCCCCTCCTCTGCAGCCTGGGCTCAGCTGTGTGACTTCTCATAGATGCTGTCTCTGCCTTCAGGACAGAAGTTCCCCAAGTCTTTGGAAGTTTCCCTGACTGGAGCTGTGTCTTTCGGCACCGCAGGCAAAGAGCACCCGACTGATTATGTGTGCACTGGGAACACTGCTTATGTAAAAGTAAGTCACAGCCTCTGGGAAAAGAGGCCTTAGTAGTCAATTTTTTACTGTCTTCAGTTGAAGATACATTGATTTAAAATCTCTTATTCTCAGCATGGATTTTTGTTTTCCTGCCTAGAGGATTTGACATCCTGTCACTTTGGAGTACCCTTGCACACCCAGAGCTTGTGACACAGATTGCCAGGATTTGCACAGCGAGGGTGACAATGTGCATCTGATCGTGTTTTCCCTCTCTTTTTGTAGCTGTATTTTAGGATCCCAGACTTTACACTTACTGGATGTTATGTAGACCAGCATTCTGTTCAGATCTTTGTCCCAGGGAAGCCCAAAGTTACTGCATGTGAGTTGCTAAAAATGTCATTTATTTTACAGAAACTGCGAACTGAAATTATGAACTGAGTATCAATGACTAAAATTACATAGCTAAGTTGGACTGGGTTCTCTGCTTTTTAGTTGGGGGTTTTTTTTGTGATGCTTAAAGCATCCCTGGAGTAGGGACTGGCCTCTCCCTTTGAGATGAGAGCTCTTACACTCAGTTACAAAGTCAGTCTGTGTCTGGGGCTCTCTCCCCTCTGCCCTGTGCTGGTTCCTGTGCTCTCCATAATGGCAGAACTTTTTTGGGGGGCGCAGGGAATGATCCTCCATAGTCTGGCCCCTTGTTTAGGACACCTTTGCCCGAGTCATTACGGGTGGGTTGGTGGTACCCGGGTACAGAACTCGGCTCCTGCACGCAAGGTGAGACTGCTGCTGTCAGTGCTGTCACCACACCAGCACCCCTTGGTGGATGTGGCTCTACACTGAGTATCTGAAGCAGAAGAACCCAAATCTGTTTTTAGGTTAACACAAGCACTGCCAAGCCTGCACCAAAAGTACCCTAAATGGCAACACAGAGCACTTGTTAAACCTGAGCAGCTCTGCCTAATGGAAGCATTTTTATTTGTAGTTGCAACTTCTGCCAGTCATGGTAGCAGAAGTCTGTAAATGCCTTTTGCAAAGCATGGTCTACACTGTTAATTTTGTGACAGGTCACACTCAGCCCTAAATTGTAACACAGAAAAAGCAGCATTTTCATGTTTTATATCAAGCATGCAATTTATATTCATTGAACAAAATCCAAGCCATCCACCTGCTTTTGACTTAACCTCTGTTTGAATTTTAAGCTCATGACTGATACATTAGTAAAGGTAATTGAAGCTGAGACTTTAAATGTCTCATTATCAGAAACGATTTTCAAATAATAGTAAGAGCCTTACAGTTTAAAGAGGCCATTATACCTTTTCTGTAAACTGGTAAGGGTGGATTAGTAGTCACTTAACTTGGATGAAGGAATGTCTGATTGTAAGGCACCCTGTAATGCTTATTTTTCTTGCCTGTTTTTTCCCTTTAGCCCGGGAACTGATTTCTTCCGATTACTACATCTGGAATTCCAAAGCACCAGCACCTATGGTGTACAAACCCTTACTTGACTAATGTGCTTGGGAATAGTTTTTATATTTAAACAAAGCACAGTGTTCATGAGATTTATGTCCTGATGCAGTAAAATAAATATTCTGCAGCACTTTTGCTTTCTATGTGTTCTTAAAAATTTCTGGTGATGGGAAACAAGAGGTCACTTGTCTTAAAAACATGAGTTGGTTTTAAATTGCTGAGCCCTGGCTGACAGCCTAGAGAAGACAATTTGAAATGTACCTGCTGTGGCTGGTTTTACTTTCCCTTCTAACATTAACTGGTATGAAATACATCCGTGGTGGTACAGGTACAGACATTGAGATTCCCAGTTACTCCCAGTTACTTCACTGGTTTCCCATTGCAGGATGGGAAAGGTTTCAGCATCTTATTCCTGTCCTGAAGTCACAAGAATCTCATCAGACCCCGGATTCAGAGAACAGCTCAAAGCAGGAGTTCTGTTATTTTCACAAGGTGTGTACAGAATACACACCAATAATTTACATGAATTTTCAAGAGGAGGAGTATGGCATGAGCAGCACTCCTGAAAGTTGAGGCAATTTTTATTAAAGAATCTTTATTGCCTCTGCCAGAAGAAGTGGTGAGTTCCCTTTCACACGTGCCTGTGAACTGCTTGCTCTGGAAGCAGAGGTGTGAACTGGGCTTTTCAGCTCACAAGACTGGTTCTGAGGAGGCAAAATCAGCTAAGTTTGCTGGAGGTTCAAAAAACCATCGCTTGGGTGTTTCTCCTGGAAAAGTAGGTAGAAAAAACTCTGTTTACAGAGGCAAACCTCTGATTTTGAGATCTGCAGGAGCACAGGAAATGGCCTTTAGGAGAGTTACCAGGAAATGTGCAGATTCTGAAGGGCTGGTGAGGAGCTGCCAGAACCCGGAGAGCAGCACAAAAGCAGAGGATGCCGAGTCCTAGCAGAGCTGCTCCTGCCCTGCCTCGTGTTTCACTGTGCTCTGTGGGGAAATCAGATCAGGGATTGTGCAAGGAGGGAAATTTTAATACAGAATTTGGAAAACACTTAGACTGAGAGAGTAATCTAATGGCTTACTTAAATGTTGTAGGGGGCGGATTCGTTCTTGTGAAATGCTGTTGAGCTGAAACTGCTGTGCAAACTTAGAGCCACGCTCTGTGACCTGTGTCACACAGGTGATGTGTCTGTTTTGTTTAGCAGTAAAAGGTGAATTAGTGATTCTGCCCAGGACCCAGCCCCTCCCTGCTGGAGTTGTCCCCGTGCCTGGACACCACGGGGGGAGTGGGAAGAGGAGCTGTCTCTGCTGGAAGGGTTTAGAGCCTGTTCTGGACACCAGGTCACGGTGCTGGCTCCCACCTACCCACGAGAAAGGTGGGGGCTCTGCTCGGCACAGCAGCACTGGGCAGGTATGGTTTTTCTTACTCACCTACTCCTCAGTAAATGCTGGGAAGCAGTGGCACTGCCCAAATTCATGGTAAGTTAGAAAAGGAGACCCTTTGCCCTCAATGGAAGGGGATTCCTCTAAACCCCGTTCCTTTGTGTTTCCCTCATGCCCCTGTCTCTGACTCTCTCCTGGTAGGGGAGTTGGAGTGCTCAGGAATGGAGGGCTCTGGCTTTGGGCTGCTTTGCACACACCCGGTAGGGCAGGTTTGGAGGGAGGGAGGATTCAGGTGATGTTTCCCTTCTAGCTCTGAGCAGTTTTTCACAACCATCACCTGTTTTGATTTGTTATCAGGGCTTGCTCCATAAACCTCTGGATTGTAACCCCAGCACAGTTGCTGCAGTGCTCTGCCCCTGCTCAGGGACAGCTCTGCAGTGAGAGGGGTGGGGAATGGAGCCCTGTCTGCCATTTAAGAGTGGCTGAGGCGTCTCTGCAGATGTGAGTGAGCAGCACACCCTGTTCTTTGGAAAGCACCAGGAACGGGGCAGGCAGCACAACACACCGGGTTAAAGGCACACAGCTTCACTGTGCAACCCCCGTGGGACACCCCCAGCAGGGAGAAGCCAGAGGGAGAGCTTCTCCTGGTCTTTGGCAAGGGCCCATTCTCATGGATACTTCATAAATAATAAGGTAGGAAAGTAGTAAACAAGCACAGTAGTGAACTTACTAAATTAGGGGACACTGGGTAGATAGTACTGAAGAGTTCAAGGAGTTACAAATGACTAAACCTTTCTGTGTTTCTGTTCCCTGGTAGTTGCCCAGACAATTTCACTGTTTCTCTATGTGCTCTGACCACTTGCCCTGTTTTAAGAAAGGAAAAAAATCCCTTCAAAACCTAAATCAGGAAGATCAGATGGAGACTTCCCAGGAGCCTGAGGACTCCCAGAGCAGAGCTGGTACCTAACAGAGGTTCTGGTGGGCTCTAAAGGTGATCAGGTTCAGTGCCATTCATTTAGGTATTTAATAAAGCTTTTAATGCAACAGTTTTTTTAAAAATGTCTTAAAGGGAAAAAATAAAAAATTTATTTTGGTACAGAGTGCTGTTTCTTCTACCAGAGTGTTTGCTGCTTGAAGTGCTTGTATTTATAATTTTGTCATAGGTATAGAATGTATCAGATCTTTGTGCAGGTATCTTTGCACAAACACTTTCCAAAAGAAGTGGCCAAAGAGTTCTGCAGACTTTGTATTGTATTTCAGAGGGCCAGAAGAAAACTAAGATGCAAAGAATTGAAAACAATTAATGGCTTAAATAGTGGGTTGCAAACCTGACATTTTCCCCCCTAAAAATACTGGGTATAAATATTAAGGAGTTAATACAAAACTCACTTCATTAGTGAAATTAATTTGTTTCATTTCATTAAAATTTGGGACTAATGTAAGAAACAGCAATTAAAATTAATTTAAAGCAAATACACACTGTAAAAGCTTTTTAGGTGAGAGTGAATATTTAGTTGGCAATGAGAATTGATTTAACAGACCTCTAAGAAATTAAAATAACGCAAAATCCATGTATAACCCACTATGCACAGTAAAAATGGCTGAGATTTCCAAATCCAGTGGTGCTGGCGAGCCCTCATCAAACACGTTTTAGAGCCCAGCTGTTTTGCTTAACACTTGGGAAAGGTGTGGAAGGAAATGGGGAATTTGCACAGAGGTTCCCAGAGGCTGAGAAGCTGCAATTGCTATTCCTGTCCCCACCGAAGGGAATGGGTCCCCCTAACACGGATCCACGTTGCCAAATCTGCCACCGATCACTACTCAGAAATTTGATGGTTTTCCAATTTTCTGGAAGCCCTTTCCTCCCACCAGAGTCCCAAGGTGGTTGCGCCAGTTCCTCGAGAACTCTGGGGTAAATCCTCTTCCTTCAGATAATTTGGAAGCAGTCACTTTTTTCACATAATTCAGCCATTCCCACCTTGGCATTTTTTTGCTGCTTTTACCAGCGTTAACTGCCGTGGCCATTTGTTACCAGTAAGCACTGAAACAACGAGGCTTTAAACATTCCATGGTTGTCCCCTGTTTATTCCCGCTGTCCTGGGAATTGGCCACACTTTGTCCTGTTTGTACAAGCCCTGCTGAGATTTAAGCCCAAAGAGAGTTTGGAAGTCCATGTTTGTCCCTCGCTGCTTTTGCTGACTCCCTCAGCACGGCCTCCTTGTTCTCTTAGGCGACACACAAAATAAAAGTGCATCCCGAGAGAGCCACGGCAGGAAATCCCTGCAGCCCTCAGTCCTGAAGGAGACCTTAGATGAGAATTTTGTGGATCCCAGTCTGGGAAGTGCAAATTTCCCTGCAAGAGCTGCTACAGCTCTCTATGGCTGTCAGTGGGAATCCCACAGGGGCACTTTGGGATTGTTTCTAAATTTCATTCCCATGCCTGTATTCCCCACTTGCTGCCAAACTCTTGCCACACAAACCCAATACACCAACTCAGGTGCAGGGAACAGAGCTGTAATTCTGAGTGTGACTCCCACTGGCACGAGTAGGACCCTGTATGTGCCCAGCATGGAAACAGGTGCCACTCACTGACCACCTTAAAATTTGTAGGACTGAGGTGGTAATTCAATAAGGTGGCAATTCAATAAGGTGGCAATTCCTCCTGCAGGGGAGCAGGATCTGAGAGAAAAAAAGGCTCTTTTGCCCTAAAAATGGGAATTCTGTCTCTTGTGAGCAGGCTGGCCTTAAAGCACTGTCTCTCTCCAGCCACACCCAGACCCAAAGGACCAGGGGGTCGTTGCTTACTGCAGGCCTGCAGGAACCAGGACACCCAGCAAGTATCCCCAAGCGGCTCCCCAAGGAAAGCGGCGTCCTTGGAGCTGGAGTGCTGCCCGTGTGGGAGGACAGGCAGTGCCACCAGCCTATCCCGAGTCAAGGGGGCCGGGGAGGAGCTGGAAAACGGAGCTGCACTTCTGCCAGGGATTGCGATGGCCCATTGTGCCCCCAGCCAAACCTGACCGTCCTCCAAGGGGCCGCAGGGCTCTCCCAAAGGCTGCCCACAGAAGATGCACCCGTCCCCCAGGATGCCGCGCCCTCCACACATCGAGCCCGGTACCACAGGGAGCTCTCAACCCTCAGGGATGCTTTTTTTCCGAGGACTCCTGGCCCACAATGCAACTGAAGATCGGACGTTTGAAGGCACAGGCCTGCCCCTTTTTCTCCTTCTTGCTTTCATGAGGCCTCCAAGAAACCCGGTCAAGCTCTAGATAATTTTTTGAAAGCCTGATGCCATTTGTAGAGACACGTAACAGCAAACAACTAAACCCAACCCATTTTCTCCCCAATGAGATCAGCTGGTCACTTTTGATTTTCTCTAGAAACCTGTCTCTTCAGGACCTTTCTCTTTCCTTTTTCTTTATTTTTTTTTTTTGAAGTCAAAGTCTGTTTCCCGTTTGGTAGGTGACCTGTTTAATGTTTTCCCTGTGTCTGGGAACTCCTTAGTGTAATTAGCGACCTTTGAACTCCACAACTAATCCTGAGCTATTTTGTATTCCTTACTCATCTTTAAGGCTGGACCTTTCTTTTCTTTTGAGTCTGCTGCCACAATTAAAGAAGAAACAGCTGCATTTCAAAGGGATTCCAATTCCAGAAGCTTAATCGTGATTGACATGTTCTTATTCTAAGCTATAAGAAACTCTAAGAGTCCTTTCTTGGGTTAAAACTTCAATCATTTTCTAAAAAATTATCTCAATATGGATTTTATTCATTTTCTTTGATAACCATTCTTCGTGATTTTTTTAACTTGAAAGATGCTTTGAGTTTGTGATGAATATGAACTGCGCCCACCGAAAGAATGAATGGTGTCAGGCTCAGGATGGATGCAGAAGTGCCTAAATTCCATTTATTGTCAAAATCTGATTATGAAACCTGACGTCCTCCCTGTAGCTTGACATCATTCCACATGCCTCAAAGGTAGGAGAGGTGGAAGTATTTGCAAATGAACCCCAGGAAGGCTGGGGAGGGAGATGGCATAAAGCATCCTCCAGAAATATGTCTTTTTTAACAGTTTTTCCCAATTTTTATAGTACAGATTATAAAGCTGTTGCCTTCCAGCCCTGGAAGGGCCCCTATTCACTCTTGGAGAAATGAGTTCCCCATGAAAAGTCACAGCCAAAAGCAACTGTCATAAAACAGGGATAATTCGTGGGGTTTAAAATTATTGCCACAACCCCACAACAAACCCTGAGCGAGGCTGTGGTGCTTAAATCCCCTCCAAGGGCTGATCCTAGAAAATGATGGGAGCCTATTGGGTCCTGTTATTTAATTATCTCCCTCTCNCACACAAACCCAATACACCAACTCAGGTGCAGGGAACAGAGCTGTAATTCTGAGTGTGACTCCCACTGGCACGAGTAGGACCCTGTATGTGCCCAGCATGGAAACAGGTGCCACTCACTGACCACCTTAAAATTCCTCTTTCTACAAATCTCATGTCGCCCAAAAATGCACCAATCTGCTGATTTTTGCAGGAGNCCACTCACTGACCACCTTAAAATTTGCAGGAATGAGGTGGTAATTCAATAAGGTGGCAATTCAATAAGGTGGCAATTCCTCCTGCAGGGGAGCAGGATCTGAGAGAAAAAAAGGCTCTTTTGCCCTAAAAATGGGAATTCTGTCTCTTGTGAGCAGGCTGGCCTTAAAGCACTGTCTCTCTCCAGCCACACCCAGACCCAAAGGACCAGGGGGTCGTTGCTTACTGCAGGCCTGCAGGAACCAGGACACCCAGCAAGTATCCCCAAGCGGCTCCCCAAGGAAAGCGGCGTCCTTGGAGCTGGAGTGCTGCCCGTGTGGGAGGACAGGCAGTGCCACCAGCCTATCCCGAGTCAAGGGGGCCGGGGAGGAGCTGGAAAACGGAGCTGCACTTCTGCCAGGGATTGCGATGGCCCATTGTGCCCCCAGCCAAACCTGACCGGCCTCCAAGGGGCCGCAGGGCTCTCCCAAAGGCTGCCCACAGAAGATGCACCCGTCCCCCAGGATGCCGCGCCCTCCACACATCGAGCCCGGTACCACAGGGAGCTCTCAACCCTCAGGGATGCTTTTTTTCCGAGGACTCCTGGCCCACAATGCAACTGAAGATCGGACGTTTGAAGGCACAGGCCTGCCCCTTTTTCTCCTTCTTGCTTTCATGAGGCCTCCAAGAAACCCGGTCAAGCTCTAGATAATTTTTTGAAAGCCTGATGCCATTTGTAGAGACACGTAACAGCAAACAACTAAACCCAACCCATTTTCTCCCCAATGAGATCAGCTGGTCACTTTTGATTTTCTCTAGAAACCTGTCTCTTCAGGACCTTTCTCTTTCCTTTTTCTTTATTTTTTTTTGAAGTCAAAGTCTGTTTCCCGTTTGGTAGGTGACCTGTTTAATGTTTTCCCTGTGTCTGGGAACTCCTTAGTGTAATTAGCGACCTTTGAACTCCACAACTAATCCTGAGCTATTTTGTATTCCTTACTCATCTTTAAGGCTGGACCTTTCTTTTCTTTTGAGTCTGCTGCCACAATTAAAGAAGAAACAGCTGCATTTCAAAGGGATTCCAATTCCAGAAGCTTAATCGTGATTGACATGTTCTTATTCTAAGCTATAAGAAACTCTAAGAGTCCTTTCTTGGGTTAAAACTTCAATCATTTTCTAAAAAATTATCTCAATATGGATTTTATTCATTTTCTTTGATAACCATTCTTCGTGATTTTTTTAACTTGAAAGATGCTTTGAGTTTGTGATGAATATGAACTGCGCCCACCGAAAGAATGAATGGTGTCAGGCTCAGGATGGATGCAGAAGTGCCTAAATTCCATTTATTGTCAAAATCTGATTATGAAACCTGACGTCCTCCCTGTAGCTTGACATCATTCCACATGCCTCAAAGGTAGGAGAGGTGGAAGTATTTGCAAATGAACCCCAGGAAGGCTGGGGAGGGAGATGGCATAAAGCATCCTCCAGAAATATGTCTTTTTTAACAGTTTTTCCCAATTTTTATAGTACAGATTATAAAGCTGTTGCCTTCCAGCCCTGGAAGGGCCCCTCTTCACTCTTGGAGAAATGAGTTCCCCATGAAAAGTCACAGCCAAAAGCAACTGTCATAAAACAGGGATAATTCGTGGGGTTTAAAATTATTGCCACAACCCCACAACAAACCCTGAGCGAGGCTGTGGTGCTTAAATCCCCTCCAAGGGCTGATCCTAGAAAATGATGGGAGCCTATTGGGTCCTGTTATTTAATTATCTCCCTCTCACTTACACTCGAATTCAGTGTGACCTCACAAAGATGGGCTTAGAAAGGAAAAAAAAAAAGAAAAAAAGAAGCAAAAAGTCTGAAAATCTGTTTGTGTGTTTGCCCAGCTCCACCTGGTCTTTGGCACACAGATCCGTGGGCTCCACTGCCAGTCTAAACCCGCCCAAAACGATCCCAAAGAGCCCCAGGAAAGGCAGCAGGCAAGACCTGGTGTTCCTAAGACAAAGGTCAAACAAAAAAAGGATTTTAATAAACAGCCCTCAAGTTTGAAGGGACTTTTTTTTTTCTTTTTCCTTTTTTTTTTTTTTTTAAGGATTACATCTTAAATTCCAACAAATCAGATTTAGGAGTTACTGAAAGTGAAATTGATCCATCCCTCAGCCAAACTTTGCGATACTTTCCTGTTCTGACATCATTTAGATAGTTAGCTGCATTATCAGATTAAAAACCATTGTACAGGGCCGCTGAAAGGAAAAGGAGCCAAAAAGCTAAACACTGCCTGAATTCTGAACCTTTTAACCTGGCTGAAGTACGGTGGGGTCCCTGTTATGCAAATACCTTCAATCCTCTGCTAAGTTCAGTGGAAATAATTTTCTTGAATGACAGGTTTATTCAGCAAGGATTCAGTTGGCGATTAATCCCCCTTTGATCTAAGGTATTTCACTTAACTACCAGTTACCTCGTCCTGACAAAGTGCAACCGAGATTAGGGAGATCACTCGAACACGGCCAGGGTGTGCGTTTATTCTCCCCAGCCGTTCAAAGGGAAGGGCCAGGAATGCAATCTATTCCCAGTATTTGAAGATGGAAAGTCCTGTCTCCCGAGTTAGAAAGTCAATTGAATACCAAGCGGAGCCTGGTCCTGACCGAACGAGCAGCGGCTCCCAACCCGAGAGGTTCCCACTCCTTCGGGATGTTTTTGCTCTGACCCCGCTTTCAGCCAGGTTTTCAGCCTTGCAAAGCTGCCTCTTTATTTCAGATCAGCGCGTGGCACTGCGTAAAAGACCTCTGCTTTTGGGAAAAGCAGATGAGGGAGCATATTTCCCAGTTTTGAGCTATTATTTCTTGCTTTTCGCTAAAAAATCCTTTTTGCACTTTTCCAGCAAGTATATATATTTATTCATCTACAACATATATAATATATAAACAAATATTACATATATTATAAATGCATACATTTTAAAATCTAGTAATACAGCTAACCACCCAAATGATGTCACAACAAGAAAGTATCCCAACGTTTTGCTGAGGGATGGATCAATCTCACTTTCAGTACCTCCTAAATCTGATTTATTGGAAGTTAAGGTGTAATCCTTAAAAAACCCGAAAACCCCTCCTATTTAACTGGAGGGCTGTTTATTAGCATCCCTTCTTTGTTTGACCTTTGTCTTAGGAACACCAGGTCTCACCTGCTGCCCTTCCCGGGGCTCTTTGGGATCATTTTGGGAGGGTTTTATATGGCTGGATACACATTTATACCTCCAGCAGGCACGGTGTAAAATTTTTGTGCCAAAACCTATTCATGAAGAAAAATACATCACTACAGATGACAGAATCATCCCCTAAAATAAAAAAAAAATTCAGGCAACTTCTCCGTAGCTGCCTGACATCGGAAATAAAGTATTTTTCACTCTGCTTATTCATTCGCCGACATGTTTTCCTTTTTTGCTGAATTATGACATCATTTTGTAGCAGCACCGACTCCAGAAATGCTGCAGCGACCCAGCCGGCACCACGGGAGCGCGGTCCTGATCCGGGGCTTAGCTGGGTCAGCCCGTGAGAAGCTGATTACGGGATTGGGCACAAAGCTGCATCTCCCTATAGCGAGGGGAAAGGCGGAACAACATCATCTGCGGGGTTCTCCCCCGGTGAAAGTGGCTGCCGGGATTTCCACTCGGAACTCGCTGATTTTAGCGGGGTTGTTTGTATGTAAATAGGGCTGGGAGAGGGGAGGAAAATCATCCTATTCCACTTTTAGGACTTTACCCGTCCTGAGGTATCAGGGATTGTTTAAATAAATTCCTTGTCCGTAGAATCTGTTAAAATCAACCTCCTGAAGCGTTACTGTGCTCCTAAGTCCTTGCAGAATCGGGGCTGTATTTGGGTATTTCTATATTCCACAGGCAAACTGTAAACCATCCTTCATCTCTGTTGTTGGGGTTTTTTCACTCCCTTATGTTAAATAATTGGAATTTTTAAAATGCTGCTCTGCGAGGTGAGCGCTCCTACCTGGGGTCTCCCCATCCCGGCAGCACCCCCTCCTCGTTTGCCCACATTTTATAGAATCACGGAATCTTTGAATGGTTTGGGTTGGAAGAGACCTTAAAGATCAGCCAGTTCCAACCCCCCGCCAGCCACGGGCAGGGAAATTTTCATTTCCAATGAAAATTTCCGTGTGGGATTCCACAGCCGCAAAATCCCCCCGAAGGCTCATCGAAGGCCCCCATCACACTTGATCAGGTCAATAAAACACAAACTAAGAAGGATTTGCACTCGAGACAGTAACAGCTTCTCAAGAGCCATTACAGTGTAGTGGCTTTAAGAAAGAAATCCCTTTTAAGAAATGCCAGGCTCTGGAGTAACGTGATAGTCCGTAAGGCTTTAGGGTCTTTCCAGCAAATATAACGTTACATGTGCTTTCCAAGGGAAGTATACCCACTTACAAGCCAGGAAAAAATAAGATGGGAGGGTTTTAAAATATTTTCTGTATTTGCTTTATTGACTATATGAACTCTTCAATGAGCCAGTGAGGGAGAGAAATTTATATTCGAAAGTAAGCCCAAATTGTTGTCTGCATAATAAATACAGAGGGACTGAGAGCAGTCAAAGCAAAGACCCACAAACCCCATGCTGATATCTGTAGTGCCTTATCAGTGATAGATAATTGATGACTTGGTTTAGTTAAATTAAATTACTTAGAAAATAATTTTAGAAAATTTAATTTACATTAAATTATTTAGAAAATTGGGTTGTATCTGTACGAGATACAGAAAATGCCTCGACTGTGTCACTCCTGCTTTGAGAAAAATGAAAATTGAGGAGGGGATGTTGCTGTTTTCTGATATTTTCGGGAGTCTGTGTTTGTGTATATATAATAAATACATATATAAGTACATAAATAAATTGGGAAATATCTCAAGGCCAAATGGCTGAATTGCATTTATCAGTTTTGTTGGCTGTTTTTCCCAAATTGAGCAATAACAAATTTTCATCAAATATGTAATATAGGATGATATTCTATGCTGATTACATTAAAAACTATTTACTAATAAATTATAGTAATCTGATGTTTAATTGCCTAATAAATAGGGTTTTGTTCAAAACCAGAAGGCATCGCCAGCATCTCGGAAATGTGGATAATTTCTATTTTCCAGCCCTCAGCAGTATTTCTAGAGGACAAATACCCCAGACCACCGCACAGAGCTCTGCTTTAAATGCAGCGTGCAGTGGGTCAACCTGCCGATGTCAATAAAGGACAGGGGTGCAATAATAAAGCGAGTTTTCCCGGGAAAGGCCGGTGCTCTCCGAAGGCCGCTCCTGCCCCCCTGTGGTGGCACCAAAGCAGCCGGGCAGGAAGGGAGGGAGCGGCATCGGGTGTTTGTTCCGTGGGCTCTGCGCTGTGTGAGCACATTGATTTCTGTGGTCACCGCGTCATCTCATTTTGAAACGGGGGGGACTTTCACAAAGGGCCTGGAGCCACAGGATCAGAGGGAATGGATTCCCACTGCCAGAGGGCACGGTTAGATGGGATATTGGGAAGGAATTCTTCCCTGTGAGGGTGGTGAGGCCCTGGCACAGGGTGCCCAGAGAAGCTGTGGCTGCCCCATCCCTGGCAGAGTTCCAGGCCAGGGTGGACAGGGCTTGGAGCAGCCTGGGATAGAGGGAGGTGTCCCTGCCCATGGCAGGGGGGTGGAATGAGATGAACTTTAAGGTGCCTCCCAAACCACAGCATTCTGTGATTCACTGGTGTGACTGGTTTGCTGCAGCCTTCCCTGGTGTGAGCACTGCAAACATCTTCACTCCGCTCCTTCCACTCAGCCACCCTCGTCCTCACCCGTTTTTATTTTATGCTGTCATGCATTACTCACCCAGACAGACATTTCCTCCGAGTCTGGCTTAATTTTGGGGATGCGAGAGGTTTGGGAATGACTTTGCTATCACAGCTTTGCAAACATTTAGGGTCATTCTCAGCTCTGTGCCACAGCAGCTCCTGTCCCCTCCGAGCCTGGAGCACATCCAGCCTCATCCCAGGCCACGGCAGCTCCCTGGGATGGTCCAGGTGAGCACAGGTGCCTCACTCTGGGAAAACCTGTGGTGGATACAGCAGTCTGAACAAAGCTTTGAAATGGACTCAGGAGTATATTCACAAGTTTCTGTGGAATCACTTTGCCACTGGCAGGACTTCTCCAAGGTTTCTCCCAGTTTTCAGAAGAATTTTCCCAATTTCAAGACTCGGGAGTACAGTATTATGCACCTTTCACCCCTAAACCTCACTAAAAGTGCAACAGCAATCATGAACTGATTTTTTGCTTCTCTTTTTCTACTTACTGGCAGAAAAAGTGTGTCTGCACTTATCCCTGAGCTTTACTGGGTGCCAGTAGAATCGTCGTCAGGCTGCTTGTATTTATTGATACCAGAGGGTGAGCTGGGATTGCAGACCGGGCAATTAGGAAAAATAGCACTTTGCATTGCTAAAATAAGACACATTTGGCTTCGAGCCACAGAGAGAACAAGCAGAATGAAGCGACATCAACCCATTCCTACAAAATCACTGCGCTCCCAATCCCTGCTCTAACGCATCGATCCTGCTCCTCAGCCTCCTCTGGGCTTGCCCAGGGATCTGGCTGGAGAACGAGCGATGCCAGATGAAGGGGGTTGTATTGTCCGACCAGTCTGAGAGGAGAACTGGGGGCTATTGCCACGGGAATAAGTCATCTCCAGACATTTCTTCACCTCCTCAACAGGTGCCCGTATCTGTTTCTGCGGCCGGCGGGAGCCGCTTTTCCTACATGAAACCGTAGATCCGCCGGCCAGTGCCTGGTGGCACTTCCAATTCAATTAACTTACTCACTGGAACTCCCAGAGAAACTGAATATGACGAGAACAAGAGGGGAAGCTGGGCCAAATTAATAGGACGAGATCCTTTTACAGCCCCAGCCAGAAATCCTGAGCAGCAGCCCTGAAAAGCAAATTGGAACAAGCAAATTGCTGTTGAAAAATTCTTTCAGCACTCGGCTGTTGCTACTCAGCCGGTCACTGCCGGGAGTCAGAGGTTGAAAAATCCCGGGATGGGGCTGACAATGGAGGCATTCTTATGACAAACATTTACATTTTATTTATTGGAGTGTTGGAGGCAGATTAGTCTCATCTTTGGCCGCTCGGGACGGGCTGCACCGTTTGGAGAGGAGAGGAGTGGGAAACAAGCATTTTATTGTGGGGAAAAAAACCAATAAAATCATATTTCCCACTCCCAGCCTAATGAAAGGAAAGTCAGATTTTGAAGATTACCCTCAGGAGAAAGCTTTTGTCTCTGAGGACACCTTTTAAGGAAAAAGAACATTATGAGGGATTTTTTCTGATTCCAAAAAGTTCTCATCAGAAATAATGTCTTTTTATGTATATGCCTGACTTGCCATTTGCTTTATGCAAAAGTCCTGCTGCTTTCCTTCATGGAGACCATGGCACACAGCAAATAATTCATTCAGTGTCCAATCAATGCTTTGTACAGATGCAAACTTGTGTGTGGGCATTGTTTAATTGTGTGTGGTGATGTAACCCCATATTGATGGGAAACTCATTAGTTTGTATAAAGAATAATTCCATGTTCACAGCTGCAATTTCCACTGAACCTTTCTGACTTTCAGCAAGCTGTGGAGAAGGAGAGGGAGAGGGAGAGGAACCTGTGCTGGGGGAGTGGACATGAGCAGGAAATCATAAGCACATCGTGAGACATCTTTCTTCTGATTTATGCCCCAGACTTTATTTTATAGATAATAAAGCACCAATGTACCTGTAGGATAAAATGGTGGGGAAAAGAAAAGGGAAAATGCCCAGCTGGGACCCAAGTGAGTGGTTTGAACTGGAAGAATAATCACAGTCACCAAGTTCCTCTCTCGGGGCAGTGCTGGTCCCATGGAGGCTCCTGTGTCTGGGGAGACCTCAGATGTCCCAGTGGGGTGCACCACCTCCCGGACTCTGCCCTAAAAACCGTGGGAGAGCTGCTGCAGAGGGACAATCCCCTTTGCCACCCTCCTCCCTGGCTCTCGTGTGACAGGCACACAGCAGAGAGCAGGGCTGGTGCTGATGCTTTTCGCAGTGGCGACCTCAAATCCAGCTCTGTCCTTGTCAATTATTTGGGAAAGCTAAGCCCCAAATCCCTTTACTCTCTCCTGCTGCTCGTGCCTGCTGGCCCACAGACAAGAGCTGAGGGAGTGCTTGTTCACAGAAAGAATTTTTCTATTTTTCTGTGGTTTCCTTCTCTTCTCCTTGACATCTGGGGGCAGAGTGGAAGGAAAGACAAGAGACCCTCAGCAAAGAGAGTGTTGGCCCCAGGGGTAGGATTTGGGTGCTGGCTGCTCTTGGTCACCTCTCTCTACAAAGGCAAGAACTTTGGGCGGGTGATCTTTTGCCTGTAGATCCCAAACCGGAGCCCTCCACGGGCCACAAAATCCCTCCTGCCCCACGGTCCCGAAGCAGCAGGAGAGCAGATCCCAAGGCAATGCAGCAAGGTGAGCCCTGCAGCAAACACTGGGCGTGCACGCCGGCCCTTCCCAGGAAGCAAAGAATGAGCCATGACAACTCCAGCCCGTGCTGGGGGGTCGATGCCACACTCAGCCAGCCCTTGGATGATGGCCAAGGTCCGTTTGGTCTCCAAAGCTGCACCAGACTGAGTTGCAACGAGGCCACTCTGGCCAGCAAAGCTTCTGCTGCAAGACTCACGTGCCTACAAGGAGATGTTGCTGATGCTTTGTTT
Source organism: Mystacornis crossleyi (assembly GCA_013400655.1). Classification (NCBI taxonomy): domain Eukaryota; kingdom Metazoa; phylum Chordata; class Aves; order Passeriformes; family Timaliidae; genus Mystacornis; species Mystacornis crossleyi. The sequence goes on along the minus strand of VYZQ01046570.1, from coordinate 10,204 downwards.
TCCTCCTAAATGCCCAGAACTTCCATGAAACATCCTTTCTGTCTTTTCCCTCCCATGTTCCCTCTTTCCCTCCTGTTCTGGGAGATGATGCAGCCCCAAAGCAAGGACTGTCTTTGCTTTGTGTCTGGCACAACGCTGCCATCAAATTCCACAAAAGCCCCACCTAAACAATTTGCTCAAGCAAAAATCTACTCCTGTCCCTGCCCAGCTACATTGGATTCTGCAGGAAAACTTGGAGCATCATCATGCACTAGGAAAGGATGGAGAGGAAAGGTGTCCCCCTGGTTTTCTTTTATTCAGGACCACGTATGGAACAAAAGGAGCTCACTGGAGAGGGACTCTTGAGAGGAACTGTAGTGATAGGACAAGGAGAAATGGGTTAAAACTGAAAGAGGGGGAATTTAGGTCAGATACGCAGAAGAAATTCTTCCCTGTGAGGGAGGGGAGGCCCTGGCACAGGGTGCCCAGAGAAGCTGTGGCTGCCCCTGGATCCCTGGCAGTGTCCCAGGCCAGGCTGGAAAGGGCCTGGAGCAAAATGGGTTAATGGAAGATGTCCCTGTCCTTGGCAGGGGGTGGAACTGGAAGGGTTTTAAGGTGCCTTCCAACCCAAACCATTCTGTGATTCTACACCTGTTCGGTTCTAGGTGGGATTAGCAATAAATCTTCCCTTATCCCCAGAGAAGGGCTGCAGGATCCCTTTGCACACCCTTGTAAACCTAAAGCAACCCAGCACTGTGAGTAGTGGGACTCCTGATCCAAAGAGCAAGGCCACAGAATTAAATACTTTGCACCTTTTTAATTCCAGTGGCCTTATTTCAAGCATTCAATATTTTCTCTCATTTTTGTTTCAACTTATTTTTAGCTTTTTTTTCCACTGTCAGATGTATTGAAGCTGACATAATTATCGCTCTGCCTCCCCCAAAGGCATGTATTTACCTACTTGTTAAAAGGCTTTTTCCATGCTGCCATGCTGTTGCTGTGACAAGATGACTTTGAAGGCACAGTAGGTAAAATAATATTGTATATTGCACAGCAACCCCAACAACGAAATGTTAATTTAACCAATAAAGTAACCACATCGTAATTATAATAATCACCGTTCCTTATCTCTTAACAGGGCTAAAAGCGGAATTCAGATTTGCCACGTAGTGCGTGTCAGCTCTGAAATTACTACACAAATCACTCAGAGCAGTGAAGTTTTTAGCCCCACCACCTCTAACTCACGGAAAGGAGTCTCTGGAGAGTCCAACGTCATTTCAGAGCCATCATCTTCCTCTTCCAGCTCCCTCCTGACCCCATCACTCTGGCAACAAATCATCCAGGGGCTGTGCCGGGACACCCTCTCTGAGCAGGTAATTAGGATTTAGCCATCATTCTTTTGTGCTTCTAAACCTCTCTGCTGGCTCTGAGACTCCTACCCTGCCTCTCATTCCCAATGTCACACGAATAAATGGATGCCAAGTTCTCTTTGAGACTCAGAAACGAGTTACCGAAAATAAAGTAAATCTGCGGCAGTGACGGACGTCTGGGAAGGCAGAGAGCTCGCAGAGGGAAAGAAAGGGAAGGAGAGGGATGGAGAGCCTTTTTGTGTGTGTAGGCATGGCAAAAGCTGCTTTCTGCCCTTCTGCTGAGCAGCAAGGCAGGAAAAGTGTGGTCCAGTGCAGCTCAAGGGAGGATGATCTAAAGCTGTACAAGGGAATTAGCACGGCTTAATCCATGGCTGCTCCCCAAAACGGCAAGGCAGGAGCCATCTCAGGGTGGGTACCTCAGACCCGGAGAGGAAGAGGCTGGAGCTGCAGATCCCACTGCCCAGCTGGCAGTGAAGGGGCCCCAGCCTGTGCCCAGGATCCCACAGGGGCACTCCAGGGATCCGGGACTGCTTGGGAACCATGCCCAGCTCTAGCACAAGGGGCTCCTTTTCCTGTCTCTACAACCCGTCCCATGGCAGAGATGGGATGGTCCAGCTGACCCTCCCCACTCAAAAATCTGTGCTGGGAAGGTGCCACAAACCTTCCTGGGATGTGGGGCAAGACCTTTAGTGCACATAGTCCTGCACCATGGGGGACAGGGGCAGCTGCAGGCAGGAGATCCCACAGGTCTGTCAACACCATGGGCTGATTCCTGCTCCTGCTCCTGCTCCTGCTCCTGCTCCTGCTCCTGCTCCTGCTCCTGCTCCTGCTCCTGGATGTGGCTTCCAGACCAAAGCTGCCTGGCCAGGAGCCCCTTGGTAAAGGCGAGGTGGTTGTTTCCCTGAGGGGACGGATCTGTGAGTGATCCCAAGGAGGTCCTGACACCCTCCACAGAGGGGCTTTCTGAGGATAACTCTGACACAGCCCGAGCAGCATTGAGATACTCCAACACCACGAGTCTGTGTGAGGTCCGAAAACAGGTTTTTCCCTTCTCACAGTCCATGGGGTGTGGAAATAAAGCCAATTCCCATCCCAGGCCAAATCCCCCAGCCAGATGCCAATCTGGCTCCCGACTGTGATCCTCAGGCTAATATTAACTTGACACAGAGGCAACAGCACAAATGAGGAATTTGAACAGCACGCCTGTCCATGCTAGAGTAGGTTTGGAATTTTACTCCAGAACTTTTGATCTGAAAATTGATCTGTGGCTTTGCAACACATCTCAGGAGTCACCATTAAACATCAGAATACCTAATGTGTGCTCTGTTTTCAAGCTATCAGAGTCTTTCTCTTCCCTTAAAAAGTCCTGGAAACAGCAATATTTCAGGAAACCTTGGTAAATACTGGGCTACACCGACCAAATCACCCCACAAGAAATGAAACAGCTATCAGTGTGGCCAGTGGGTGTTGTCAGCCAGGGCTCAGGTTGCCTTTTTGCCAATATCAATTCCAGCAAGATATTCCGTATATTTCCCATTGCTACTCCCAAAGTTGATCTTTCTTCTTTTTTCTCTTCTGGGGATATGGCAGGGGCTGGACACCAGAGAATTCCCCACGGCGACTCCATCCTTTCCTCGGGCTAATGAGGAAATGCAGCTCTAACTCTTTCCTCTGTGTTAAATAGAGGGGGTTTAAGCCATCTCCACACGGCTTCTCCTCACCCCGGCGCTCCCAAGAGCATTTTATACCAAATCTGCAGCGCCCGTGGCACTTCCCAGGCCTCAGTGGTGACAAACCTTCATTGTCACCTGCAAATGCCACTTTGTGCATTCTGGGGACTAACAGTGAGAAAATGTAACCGTGCCTCTTTTTAATTCTCTCATCAGATTAGAGGCATGCACGTGGCAGGGGTTAATTGCCAGCAACTTTAATTGTTACCCTATGACTCCTGCTTCCCTCGTGTGTTAGTGGCACACAGTCAGGGCTAATAGTGAGAAAATTTGACTGTAGCTCCACCACTCTCTCTTCATTAGGCTAATGGAACATTTTCCTCTCATTTTCTCCCCGGGGTAGCTGTAGGAGTGCTACCTTATAATTGTTGCTCTTACTGTAATTGGCAGTAGTAGGAGGATGTATAATCTCATTGTCTTTCCTGTGCAGTGCTAGATTTATTTATGACCTATTGACAATCCCCAGCCAGCAGCTGTAGCACAGTGAGGGCTGCATTAGCTTTTCCCCCCAGCAAAGGGGAGACTGCACAAAGGCTGTGATTAACCACAAAGAACAGGAACCCAGGATGTCCCACAGGACCGAATGGTAACATCAGGAACGGCAAACAAAGGCGCCGCTGACCCTGAGGGGACGTTGGTGTCCGATTCCCAGGAATCAGACCAGCCTTTGTGGGTTCTCACGGCATATTGTCCTCTCGCTGGTAAAACACAAAGGGTTAAGTTCATCTTCAGAGCTGCTTCAGCACACTGACACCAAAAATGGACCAGGCTGGCTTCCACAGTACCTTCCACCATAGCTGGGTGAGAAAATGAGGTCATCAAAGCCTGTAGGTGAGGGGGGGATATTCCAGCCCCACTCAGCAAAGCACCGAAAGTTGTGCCTAATTTTCAGTTCTTGCTTTGGGGTTTTGCTGCACAGGGCCTCAAACTAGTTTGGCATGAACAAACCTGATCCTTCCTCCCGAACACGACTGCTGGATCCAGAAGCAGCTTGTAGGTCACGGCTGCTGTTGCCAGGTGGCTGAAGAACGCAGTTGTTCCATGGATGACACCCTGCAAGCAGCTACTTCAGTCAGAGGCTGGCAGAGACTTTATTTATGTCTCCATGTCTTTTCTCCCTAGAAGCTGCTGCTCCTCTTGTCCCCTGCTCCAGAGGAAAGCTCTTTGCTTTCAGTCACAGACCAGTATTTTCTTAGCAGCAGCCTCAGACCTTCGGAAAGTTGGGGTCAGGGCAAGCCATGAAGCTCTCCAGGCTGGAGGAGCACTGTCCTGTGAATAGGCACTTATCCAGTGCTCCCAACAGAGCCAGGATCAGGCCCTGAGACCCTGATAACACTGGGTTATCCTGCTGCCCCTCAGGTGGAGAAAACAAATAGAGGTGAGTCAGGATCAGAGCTGGGATGAGGCTCATGCAGAACCCTCCCATCATGATTTTCCAGTGGCTGAAATGATGTTCTTTTTTTCCACCTCTCATCCTCAAGGCTGAATCAATCAAAGCAACGCGTGGAAAATCCCTGTGTCTCCAAAACAGGGAGCACATGAAAAGCAAATCTCCGTCCTCCACGCTGTTAGGTTTATTTATTTATTAATTTTCCCATCTTCTCGCTGCTTTTCAAAAAAAAAAAAAAAAGGAAAAAGTAAAGAAGAGAAGAGAACAAATAAAGAAACAAACAAATAAATAAAGAGGGAAGCAAATATAAAAATACTGACCCAAATCCACTGACAAAGCAAAAAAAAAAAAACCCAAAAGAAAGAGGGAGGGCACCACAAGATGCATCCTGGTTCTGTGCTCAAGCTCACAAGGGTCCTGCTCACCTCCCTGCTGCTCAGCCAGGTCTGTCTGTGCTCCCATCTCTTCCCAGCCCAGGAAAAGCAGGTTTAGGCCTGGTCAAGGGCATTCCATAGCAGGCAGGATTTTCTCCCACAAAGGAATCTGCCAGCTACGCCCCAGAACGTGACCCAGGTAATGAGCTTTGTCATTGCCGCGTCGCGTGCGGGAGCTGTTCTGGGAGCCAAACCAGCTTTTCTGCACTGCTGAAAGGCTTTGAACTCGGAGGGGTTGTCTCAGGGATGCCTCTGACAATGAGAGCCGGAACACCCGCCCTGACATATCTAGCACAGTTCGTGGGGGAAGCTTTCCCAAGAAAGGCTGGGATTTTCCAAGGGAACATCGTATCTTTGGGTAGGAAAGGAGATCCAGGCTCTCCAGGGAAGTGGTCCAGGCACCAAGTCAGCCAGAGTTCAAGGAGGATTTGCACAACACTCTCAGGCACAGGGTGGGATTCTTGGGGCTGTGCAGGGCCAGGAGTTGGACGTGATGATCCTTGTGGGTCCCTTCCAACTCAGAATATTCTGTGATTCTCTGATCCTGCCCATCCAGAGGCAGAGATGCTGGAGAGGGGGCTGCCCGTGCTCAGCTGCAGCCTGTGGGAAGCACAAGCACGGAGATGCTGTGCAGGAGCAAGAGCCTGGGTTGTCCCATGGCAGCAGAAACCTTGGGAGGCCCCACGGTGGCCCTGTGGAGTTGGACTACGAAAATAAAGTTTTCAAAGAGAAACATTCATGGCTCATCCAGGAGGAGATGGACACAAACCCCCTCCTGAGCCCTGGGTATCCCAACACGGGGAACAACCTGACAAATTTTTCAATCCCACCCTTGATCCCACTCCTTGCTCTTTGTCCATGCCCAGGCCCTGAAGTTGACTGCTTGTCCTTCCCACCCCTGTAACGGGGTCATGTTGTTGCTTATCGCTGATTCCCGGAGCTGAGCGGAGAGAGAGAGAGATGCAGCAGGCAGGAATTATGCAGTGAGATTTATTATTAATTTTATTTAATTAATTAACAGCTCTTCCATAGGATAATTTTCTCATAGTTTAATTGGTCCATTTCCTACCCACCCCTCTGGGGTGATTGGCCGAACGATATTGAAAATATTTTCTCTACTTGTACTAAAAACAATTTGCAGGTGTCCATAGTTTACAAACTCTACTGATAGCTTCTGTGAAAAAGAGAAATTTCACACGGGATTAGGAAGTGGCAAGAAAATTTCTTGCAAGCAGCCTCTTTCGTATCCACAGGGTCAAGTCACAGAATCCCAGAATGGTTTTGGTTGGAAGGAACCTTCAAGAACATCCAGTTCAAACCCCCTGATATGGGCAGGGACACCTTCCACTAGCCCAGGCTGCTCCAAACCCCATCCAACCTGGCCTGGAACACTTCCAGGGATGGGGCAGCTACAGCTTCTCTGGGCACCCTGTGCCAGGGCCTTCCAGTCTGAGCCTCACTGGATGCCAGTGGAAGTTTTGCTTCCATGAGAGGGAAAACCAGCCCTTATCAGCCCAGGATCAGCCCCTGCCGACAGCAGCACGCACGTGTTGATAGACAGGATGGATTTTCGTGTCAGAAGAGTGGTTTTGCTTATCTTCCACTGCACACAGATGAGCTTATTAAAGCAAAGTAGGTCAGGCACGTGATGTAACAGTGTGATCTATGTGAAAGGCACTGGGAGGTGTTCATTGTGCTGAGACACTCCACTCCTGATGGATTTATTCCACTTCATACAAAAAGACTCGGCCAGAGCCAAATCCCCCCAACAAAGCCAGGAGCAAGCTCCCCACTAACTTCACTGAGACCAAGATTTCAGCATCAGTCACTGGTTTCCACAGAGAATATTTAAAGGAGTCCACAAAAGGAATTACTACCCCTCGAAACTATGGGATAAAAATTACTAATAAAATTAAAAAGAAATAAGAGTACAGTGCTGACTTCAGAAGAAGAATGACTTTACTTCTCCAAGCTGTATCAGTTTGTGTCATCGGTGAACACAATCACAGAGTCACACCATGGTTTGGGTTGGAAGGGACCTTAAAGCTCATCCAGTTCCACCCCGTGCCACACCTTCCACTATCCCAGGCTGCCCAAGCCCTGTCCAACCTGGCCTGGAACACTTCCCCAACACTTGTAGCTCTGCAGGAATGTGAGCAGCCACAGCTGTGCCTTCATCCAGCTGAAAATTAACCAGGTTTTCCCTCCCTCATTCCCAGTTTCCTCCTCTCCCTGACCTGGCTGGCTGCAGCACAGATGCTGCTACAGGCCTGAAGGCTGGACTCAGCCCAGGACTTCATCTCACCTCCCAGACAGAAGATTATTCTCATTTAGGCCTTAGCAAGCCCTGACTCCTCACTGGTGGGCAGCTGGAAGTGGCACCCCGTTTCAAGAGGTGTCAGATCCAGCAGAAGATGCCTGCCCTGGGCTGGCAGAGATAATCTCTCCCTCCCTGGTGACAGGCACCATCCAACGTTATCAAATCCAGCTGGTCTGCGTGACTGGCTCGTGCTCAATCAGCAGCTTATTTAGAAAAGTCAGTTTGTTAATTGAGAAAAGTTTAATGAATTTTTGGTGTACGGGAAAAAAAAAAGGATTACTTTATATTACCGATGTGTTCATTTGAAAAATTCATTACATTTATGTATTGTGTTTTCATGTAAATACCTCAGCCAAAATGTATTAGCAAAGAATACAATATTATGGTTCATGGTTCATGTGGTATCTGAAAGGAATAATTGTATAACTAATCAGTGAAAACAAAGTAAATGTTCCTCTTGAGCTTGTACAATAAAAAAAATGGAATTAAAACTATTCAGGCTCAAAAATGCAAATATGCCATGTTTCCCATCAGAAAAAAAAAAATAATATTTAGAAACTCACCTGCAGTACTGGGTTCAGGTCTAAGGGCCTCAGCTTGAGAAGGATATGGAGGTTCTGGAGCAAATCCAGAGGAGGCCACAAATGTTCTCCAAGGGCTGGAGAACCCTCTGCTCTGGAACCAGGCTGGGAGAGCTGGGGGTATTCAGAAAAGGCTCTGTGAGACCTTAAAGCCTCTTCCAGGGCCCAAAGGGGATCCAAGAGAGCTGTAGAAGGACTGGGGACAAGGGCTTGAAGTGACAGGACAAGGGGGAATGGCTTCAAATTGACAAAGGACAGGGTTAGATGGGATATCGGGAAGAAATTCTTCCCTGTGAGGGTGGGGAGGCCCTGGCACAGAGAAGCTGTGGCTGCCCCATCCCTGGAATTGTTCCAGACCAGGTTGGACAGGGCTTGGAGCAGCCTGGGCTAGTGGAAAATGTCCCTGCCCATGGCAGCAGGGTTGGAATGAGATGGGCTTTAAGGTGCCTTCCAACCCAAACTGTTCTGGGATTCTGTAGTTCAGGGATCCAGGATCTCTGGCACCAATGCAGTGTTTGTTCAAACCACTTCCCTGTAACATTGTCCTACAGCCCCACCAAACAGTTCAGGGCTGGATTTGGGCAGTTTATTTTTTGGGGGTGGTTTTTAAATGCAGCTGTCTCAAATGATCTCTCCAGTGCTAGGGCAGAATGGGAACAATACCGGGAAACAACCCCAGGATCTCTCAGAGAACAACCTGCTCTTGAAGTATATATTTGAATATCTCCACAGCAGACAACTGATGCTGGCATTTGTAATTCCACTTCAATCCCAGTTATTTCCCATCCATGTATCTTGTCACGTACATATGTAGCTCAGACTGGCAGCATGAGACAGCTTTTCTCAGGGATCTCTGAGGGATCCCTGTCCTTACACCGGCTGCTCTGAAACCCCACAGATCAGAGCTACACCGAGATGATTTTTGGGAAGGAGATGGTCTGGATGAGCAGCACAGCCCACGGAGTTGGTACAGCAGGGCCACAGCCTCCGTGTCTTCCAGAGGACAGGGAGATGCTGCAAGCATGTGAGAAGGAGGGGAAAAAACAAGGGGCATCCTCCTGAGTCTGGGCACTCCCAAAAATAGGGGAAAAGAAGGTTTTGCTCGGACTACAAAGATCTCAGTGGGGTCACTGATGCTGTGTCTCTGAGGGACCCCAGGGCCTCAGACAATGCACAGGGTGGAGCCTCCTGGATGGGATCTGCATGTTCTGAACAGCAAAGGAGAACAAAAAAAAGGAAGAGGAAACAAAAAAATCCACCTTCAGCTTTCTGATTTTCACAGCCAAGTGCCAACAGCCTTTTCCTCACTCAGATACGAGCAGGGCTGATGGGCTTCACTCAGGCTGCCAGCAAGGAAGGTTTTGCTGCTCCTTCAGCAAAACCCCAAAGAGCAAAAGCAGAGGGGATCCAGCACCCCAACCAACTTCCTGCAGGGTGTGAGATGGAGAGCATCCAAAGCTGCTCACCTGGGCAGGATGAGAAGGCTGTTCCCAGGATAGATAAAAGCCTGTTCCCAGGATAAATAAAGTCATACAGGATGCCCTGTGTGGGGTGACATGAATCCTATGACTCTTAATGGAGTGGGGACCCCAAACCTCACCCCCAGCCCAGCAGCTGGGGTGTCCCTTTTCCCAGAAGCAGGCTCATTCCCGCGGCACAGCGTTAATATCCGCACTGCTAAATTATTCACTGCCTCAGAGCACACACCCTGCTCTGAGCCAGAGCTGGATAAAAGCACTCGGGCAGGCTCTTACAGCATCCTGGGTGCTGCCCCAGTATCCTGGATCGCTGTGGATGCTGTGGCTGGAATGTAGGAGCTGGTGCCTTCCCGGAGGGTCAGGAGGAGCCGCAAAGCCCCCGGGCTCCTGCGAGGCAGAGCTGGCCTCGAGCAGGGCGCACTGGCTCTGTGCAGCCACAAGAGTGTGCCTGCACCCCAGCGTTGGGAAACGCGAGCGCTCTGCTGCGATGATGTTAAAACCTCTCCTCCTCTGCAAGAGAAAGGTCCTGGCTCTGCCCTCCTACCCACACGCGATCCTCCTCTCTTTAAGGACCAGCCATGGCTCTTGGCTGGAGAGAAAGATTAGGATTTTGGAGCAGGCACTATTTTGTTGCATGTCTGGGTAGGGATTTTCTGCCTCAAGGATGTTTTTATTTTCAAGCTCCTTAAAGCTGTAAACTCCGGAGATGGGTCCCTGCATCTGCAGGGTGAGGTTCTTCTCCCAAATCTTTAAGAGGTGTCCTAACTTCATCCTTGGCAGTGCTGGCTTAGTTGTTGGACTTGATGGCCTTAGAGGTCTTTTTGAACCTTAATGATTCTATATTTCCATGATCCGAGCTGTTTACTCAGGTTCTTTAGTACGAAATGCATTTCTGGGGAAAGACCATCCAAACTGCTTCACT